>VYZS01037838.1:0-99022 GCA_013400695.1 Neodrepanis coruscans
GGAAAAAAAAGACCACAAGAAAATCCAACCAGAAACCCAGCACAGCAACAACCTCAGCTGAGAAAGCAGGGTCTGCGCAGATGTGACACTAAACTGTGCTACAATCCTTGGATTGGGTCCCTGCCTCCTTAGGGCTTTGGATACAGAGTTCTAGTGGTGATAACAAATTTGCAGGCCTATGCTATACAAAGTTTAGTTTATAAATTCAAAGAAAATAATCCAGCCAAAGGAAATTGAAACTATTGTGTTAACAGTCCCATGTTTCTTCTTTTTGCTGTTAATAATATGTAACAAAAGTCAGGTAAATGGTTGCTTGTGCAGTGACTCAGTGAAGGTTATTGGAGGATAATCCTCTAATCTTAGTTATTTTCTAGGAACTGCTCTGCAAATGTGCATTGAATTTCATCCGTTTCAAAGCTCTAGTGATTCTGTTTCCAAAAATCCTCTGTTTGGATGTAACACGTACTGGTGTATTCCCTGGAAGATGATCATCTTTCCATCCCTTGTTGCACAGGTATTCCAGATACTCCATTTAGCAAGACCAAAAGTGGCCGCGTAAAGCGTCCAATGAATGCATTTATGGTGTGGGCCAGGATCCATCGGGCTGCTCTAGCAAAAGCAAACCCAGGTGCCAATAATGCAGAAATCAGTGTTCAGCTTGGCTTGGAGTGGAGCAAACTGACTGAAGAGCAGAAGCAGCCATATTATGATGAAGCTAACAAAATAAAACTGAAACACAGGGAGGAATTTCCTGGTAAACATCTTATTTATTTATTTACGTGAATGCTTTAGAAGTGCAAGGCTTTTTTAATTCTGGATCTCTTGCATTAGAGCAAGTAATAGAGATAGAAAGTCCTTCTGTGTGCCTGAAACAGCACAGATTTTTTAACTTGCCCAAAATGATGGTGCTTAGACCACCATAGCAACAGCAACTCTTCTGAATGCTTTAGTAGTTTAATGGGCAGATGGTGAGTTTGCTGTGAACGTGGCCTGCTGCATCGTTTTCCATGCTCCAGAAAAAGCTGCCCAGGTGGCCTTTGGTGACACATGCATCCACTCCTTTAAAGCAGGAAAAGGAAGTGCCACAGGAAGCAAAAATGGCATTGTATTTTTTGGAATTGTTCAATGTGTAGACTTGGGGTTTCCAAATAATTGTGTAGAATATGTTGTTTCACAGCCTTTTGTCAAAAGGGTTAAAAATCTGTACCCATAACAAATTCATTTCTCCATAACACACAATTCAATAAAACCAGGTATAAGTATTTGAATACTTTTTAAAAGCTATTGAGATACCTGGTATCATGATCCTTTTTCTCTATCTGTTGTCATAATCTACTGGTTTGTGGTTATTGCTAATCCTGATAGACGAGAACTGACTAATCCGTCGTAAACGTCACTTCCCACTGCTCTATATTTCTTTGTCTCACAAGCAGTTACTTGGTAACATAAAACCAATGCCCAAATATGTATTTCATTTTCATCTTGGGTAAAATTCCCCATTTGCCAGCTCACTGAAACAAACAGAGTATTGCCACTGACTGTAGGAGCAGGTTTTAGACAGGTTTTTCAGATGCTTCAGAATTACAGATACCATAAAGAATGAAACCGTCTGAAATATTGAATGTCTGCATATTTTTTCATCTCTGACAGGTTGGGTTTATCAGCCGAACAAAAAGAAGTGTTTTCCACCGCCTGCCTCTGCTGTATTTTCTGGCACTTCTCAGACTACAATCACTACAAGTCCAGCTGGCACTCACCCCTTCCCATCACTTGTTTACTCTTTTGCCAACCCCAATATTAAGAATGCTATTGGACATCCAGTCTGTGAGTTTTCAGTAGTGAATTATTTTTAAAATTTAAAATTTACCTCTTGTAGTAACAGTTTGTATTTATAAGGGCATGTAGTGACAGGACAAGGGGGAATGGCTTCAAACTGAAAGAAAATAGGTTTAAATTAGATATTAGGGAGAAATTCTTTCTCTATAAAGACAGCCCTGTTGACATGAGGTGTGATTTGAAAGTGTAGTTTGTGCTCTGCAAAACATTTCAAAGTGAAATTGTCTAGTGACTAAATTCATTGGTAAAATAAGAAAACTTCTTGGAGATTAGGATGTTTTAATTGTTGCTTCTGCTCCTCACCAGACAGATTTGTAATTAATTGGGCTCATTCCAACTCGGTAGACTTGTGAGGTCTTCTGAGCTTCAGGCTTTCAAAGCACACTCCAAACCATTCTGTGGCCTTATTAGGACAAGACACAGCCCTCACCAGCCCCCAAAACAGCCTCAAAACTCACTAACCATTTCTTCCATCTTTGGGTTTCCGTGGAAATAAGCTTGAATGTGCAGGTTTCAAACCCACCTGTCAGAACACATGTAGGCCATGTAGTGTATGACTGAGTTTCCGGGAAATGATGGGGGGAAAATGATTCTGGCTCTAGCTGTGGTTTGCTATGCTGTTGTTTATCAAAACTCTTACTGTATTCATGTCTGATAAATAACTATTTTGTTTTTTAAAGGTGAATCTCCTGCTATTCGTCTGCCAGTCTCTTCCAGTCAACACGCTCATCCAATGACTCTTTTCCAGACCACTGGTGCAAGCACCACATCAGTGGCTGTTCCAGTGCCAACCCTGCCCCTGCGCCCTGTAATTTCATCACAGCACTTTGCTAAACCTGCTCAGACAGAAGCTTTTGTATCATCTGGGCTCAATTTCTCTCTGAAGAGACCCACACCCATTTTCGCTGAGAACTTCAGCAGAAACCCAAGTAACATCACCACCACTAATGGCAGATTTTCTGTCTCTAATAGTGAAACTGCTGGAATTCCTATTTTTCCTAGAGCAATACCTATTCCCCAAGTTCCCCCTTTTATTCCCTCACCTACCTATGTGTCTGCTCCCATTGTTCAACCAGCCAGTCTGTTTGGAGGATCTCAGTTTCCATTTTGCCACCCTTCCTTTGTACCTGGACCTCGCTGTTTCCCCTCAAGGTAATGAAGCCCTTCATTTCAATACTAGTAAGAACAAATACTGAAAGGCAGAAAGCAGATGGACCTTTCAGGAAGAAAGGAGCTGTTTCTTTCCTATAGCTCCTGTGTGGTGGGACCTGCTGGCCTCAGCCTGCTTGTAATATATGCCCAATTACTGAAGGCTCCATAATACTATTGCAGTAATTGGCACTCCCAAGGCCACAGAAAACAAAAGTATCTCCTTTCCACTTTATGTATCTTAAGTGTGGTTGATTCTGACAGAAAAGCATTAGCTGGAGATGGTGTATATATATTTTGAAAATGGTCAGATAGAATTAAAGTAGGTGTGTGAGATGTCTTCTGGGTACAAGGAATGCAGCTGCCATAACTGCTAATATTTCTGGAGTCTTGATAAGTGCAATACAAGACATTTTTGGGTTTTTGAGGTCTTTCAGAGAAACACGGGACACATATTCCAAAAATTGCTTAAGAGGAGCTTTGCTCAGCCCTTGGGCTCTGAAATTTGATGGTTTTGTGAGGCCTCTGAGAAAGAGGAGTGTTACAAGTTCACTGTCATGTAACTGTCATGTAAACTGATTTCTTTTATACAAGAATCATGATTTTTGAGTTGCACTGTGAATGCAAAGATGTGTTTTACTATTCTGAGTGTGTTCATTAACTCACTGCAGGCTGATCAGATGTTGGTTTATTCATGATGTTATTTTACTGATAAGTACAGTGGGGTTTATTTTTGTTCTCAAAGAAACCTCATTGTATGAGGTGGAAATGATGCTTATGCACAGCTACAGAATCTGGATGACTCTTGTTATGGCCCTAGTGCTTAAATCAGACATGATTTTAAAGTTTGCATATTTTGAATCAACGGAATAAGCTTACTAACACAGAGCACAGTGTCATTCTGCAGCCCAGGTAGTTTGCATTTCTGAAAGCAAACTCTGAATCTCTTTCTTTGCAGCACGTTCTCACTCAGACCTCCATTTGGCTATGGGAATTTCCCCAGCTCAGTGCCTCAGTGCTTTGGCTTTTATGAACACAGGAACCAAAGACAGGAGGTGATATTTTCAGCTCTGGATGAAGATTATCCTTTCAGAAGATATTCAGAGGAAAGTATACATGGGGACCAGCGTGTCTGTGAGAGTCCTGAAGTGGTGCCCTGTCAGAGCAGCTGCAATGACGAGCGGTCTCTAAGCCCCCTGCCACAGCTGGATGTTGAAGTAGTGGAGGAAGTTTTGCCATCCTCCCCATCTACTCCCTCCAGCACTTACATCATCAATGTAACTGACAGCGATGAGGAAGAAGATGTAAAGTTGTTTCAAGTATTGTAATTTTTAAAACAAAGTATAATCCAGACAAATAGTATAGAATGGGAAATAAATGTTTTCCTCGGCACCACCTTTTCAGTCAGTGTGTTCAGTGGGAAACCCATGTAGCCTCAGCGAGTTGCAGAGGTCAGTTTGAAGATTCTGATGAGCTGTTTGGAATTTGAGAGCTTACACACAGATCTGGGGAGGGTAAATTGTAATTCATGTAAAGGACTTCTCTGCAGGTAAGCTGAACATGCCTAGAATGATGAGTTGAAGTCACTTTTTCAGACAATTCAGGCAACTAATGTTAGTTTCTGTATGTGCTTGTGTGTATTTGTAATTATTTAAATCCGACTACCATAAAAATATGAGAAGAACGGAAAGCTGTGGATGGAGAAGTCCATCCATGCTGGGCTGCCAGGGATGTTAAGGGATGATTCAGAGGAAGCTGCATTGATCATCTCATAGGACATCCTGTATCCTATGTTTTATCACACTGGATCTTCTGTATCCTGAGCACCCTGTCAAACCTGAGGCTTAGGGCCCCTGTATCCATCTAGACTGCATTGTTGAAAAAGACAAGTTCAAATTAAATTTCCATATGCCTCAAAAGATAGTCCAAAGCCAGTGTAGAGCAGATATCTTCTGGGGTGTTTGCATTGTAAGTTTTCAATCTCAACGTTTTTATGTGTTTCTGCTTCTGTGGGCCCATAACTCCATTTTCCAAGTTCAAGATCAAAACGTCCCATTAGAGAACTACTACATTTTGTAGTTAACACAAAATCAAGAGTAAATGCTGTCTACACATTGCAACTATCTTGTAAACAGCCCTCTGCTCCCACTGCATCTGCTATGCAGATGAACCATTAAGAGGAAACTCTTATAAATAGTAGAAAATTCCTGTCTGTTTATAAATTCTCATTGAAAGTTGATCTGGCCTGCAGGAATGCATGTGGGCAAATGTACTAATTCCTCCACAAGTATGTTTCAGGGTATAAAACAGCTGTTTGTAGGATTATTCTCTATGTCTAACTTCCCTTTTCTCCCATTTTTCTTTTTATACATTGTGGGGTAAGGTATCAGACATATTTCAATGCACCAGAATCTAGAATGGCTGTTTGCCATGAATAATACCAATTTACTTCCTGCATTGTTTGTGCTTGTTTGTATTCTGTGTCTGTTGTCTGGGTGCTGATCACTTGCACTGAGCTTCAGTGGGTTGAGGAACTCAGCATCCATTTGCTAATGGGACCTTTGCTGTTCTTGTAAGAAAACACAGCATTATACCCTCAGTACACATCTCTTCTGTTTAATTCTACTAAGGCCAGGAGAAGGGAAGACAGGTTTAACACATCTTGGATATACTAATGGGAAACTAAATGTAGTAGCTAGAGTTGGAGTCCTGAATCAGTCATAGGGGATCTGTTCTGCAGGTCTGTGGCCACTGGAGCCAGCCCTCAGCTGAGCTCTCTTGAAGGCTCTCATGTCTTGTCTACAAAAGAAGTGAAAATTATACAAACAACCCACCCAAACCTGGCTTCCTCTGAATCATTCCTTATCCTGCTCTGGCGGCCCTGCAGTGGAGAAAATGTGATGGAAGAGGTTCCATTTCTGGGTCATTTTCAGTCCATTTTTTAACTTCCCTCCTAAATGCAGATTTCTGAAGTGCCAAATATCTGTGCTGTTACTTCTCTTCTTACAAAGTGTGAAGGGGGACATAGGGAGGGCCAGTCCTTTGGCGACTGTGTGCTCTCCTGCAAGCCTTCATGGCAGTACAGAGGGTATTTGGGACATGACAGGGACATATTCTACTCTCTTATAATTATTTTCTCCTTTTTCTACTGTTTACCTTAACCTAAACTAAAAATCACCTCGCATGTTTCTCAGCTTGAAAAACAGATGCAGATTTTCTGTACAAAGTTGGTTTTTGTTTTGTCCTGCTACTGTAAAAGTCTAAAGACACTCATTAGTGCTTCCCAGTGCATCACTGCCTGTGGCTATGCATTTGCAGGGACAACTTTCTTCTCCAAAGTTACTGGGCAGTTTTGTGGATTGGATGTTATTAGAAGACCTGGTACCATTTTACCTGTGCCCCTTTTCTTACGGGAATAAACTCCTTGAGTATAATCATATATTGTATTGAAGTTTACAAGCAGCATGGAGAGGATTACAGTGCAAATACAGTTAAAAAGATGTGATGTGTCTGCATAAACAATCTTCTACCATCAAGTTCACTTGCCTGTAGGAATGAAGCAAAAGTATCAGCAGAAAGTACCAGCAGTGGCCCACCCTTTAAAAGAAGCAGAGATTGCTTTGATATTCTTTCAATGTCAGCACATCGGGACAAGCCCTTGTCCAGTACTTGATCATCTTACAGCACTTCTCCCTCTTTGGCAGAACAGCTGCTCTAGGGCCCTTCCAAGTATTCCTGCTGTCCACATGGGTGGTGGAAAGCGAAAGCTAAGCAGAGTATTCTGAGTCAGCTGAAGCTGCTCTCAACTGCTAAGATTCAGAATAAAGAAGTTCGCTGTTAAATCGCCAGTTTCCTTCACGCATTCACAGTCTCCTTCCTTTGATATTTCAAGTGATCTGAATGAGAAAAATGCTCTGAAAAACAGGAGAGTTCACCTTCTGCTCAAGTCAGTCAAAGGCATAAAATTTCCTTCCTCAGTATGAGTGTCTGCAACACAAAGGTTAGACAAGACAGCCTTCTCCCTTCTCCTGCTAAGACTTTTGATTCTGGGTAATGTTTCCTTCAGTGTCAGTTGGAGTCTTTTCAGAGCACTTCGCTCAACAACCTTTCCTATTACTGAAGAGAGAGTTCCAATGAAATATTACTGAGCTCTTGATCTGTTACATTTCCAAGTCATCCTCTGCGTAAGTCTTTCTTGAACAGACTCCTTCTCTCTAGCTCTATCTATTTCCTGGGTAGCTAATTCCTAATTTACTATAAACATAATGGGACAATCACCATCTTTTCAGCTAACAACAACAGTGTTAAATTATCTTGCAAATTGTCAAGCAAGTGAAGAACCCCACTGTAAAAGCTTTGTCATCAGCTTTGCCCTGGGGAAGCTGAAACACCTCATTGTCAAGCCTAATGAAGGACCCTTGTTCTGGGTGCTGTGTGGAAGCTGCTGCTGATAGTTATGACCATGCCTTGATCACAGGGGATGTAACAGATGAGGGAACAGAGCACAGACTTGAAATTCCCAGCTGATATTTTTAATCAGGTAGTTTGGATTCTGGAGGAAATGAGTCTGAGCTTTTATAACTCCTAGATAACTGAAAGCCTGACCTTGCTTTGTGAGTCAGGCAAATGTCCCACTGACTTTGGTAAGAGCTTTTTGAAGAGCAGGCAGGCACAGGCAGGATTTGACTTATCCTGTGCCAGAGTGACAGCGTTACAGCACCTAAACACTGCTAATAAGGCTAAAATATCCTGACTCTTTACATGCAACATTGTTTCAGTAATGTAAGTGATGTATCGTATATATAGATAGATAAACCTATATATAGCAACTGCACAGCCTGTAGTTATATTTTTATAGAGGGAGTTTCTGATGATTGTAAATTAAGATTTCAATTCTCATATTACCAAGATCCAAAGATAAAAATATCACTATATAACAATTGCAAATATTGCACATATTTTATTTTTATCGTACTTGAATACTGAAAAAAAAATCACAGCAGATAGTTGTTGGCCTAAGTACTTTAACAATCTTAAAATAAGGTTCCCTTAATTCCATTTCATGCTTTTTTTTGAGCAGATCTTCTTTTAGATAAATATATGGAGCAGTTCCTGTGAAGATTTCCTATACTGAGAAGATTTGTGACGATCTTTCAGTGCAGACATGCATGTTACTCATCAAAGTGGGTTGTTTTTTTTTCCTTTGGGTAAATGGATATTTTATGCAAGGATGAAACTAGAACAGCTAAAATTATGTCTAAATTTGGCTTGCATTTTACTTATTTATAATAAAGACATCCACAATAGTGCCATTGTTTTCATCTATGTTATAGGCAGCTATAAATAAGTGGGAGAATTCACAGAAAATAATCAGGGTTTCCCTTCAAGATATTCCATATGATTAGAAAAGAGCTGAAACTTGGTCCCTGGATTTTTGCTCTGGGAAACAACATGATTTAGTTGTGTTGTGAAAATTTGTGAGCTCTCTGTGGATCAGATAAAATGTCATTTGTAGTCCACTTGCCCTGATAATTCCCTCTAAGTGTCCATACGATGCCCTGGCTTTCCTCTGCCAGGGTGATAACACGAATAAACAGACCTTCACAAGATCACAGAGGTTCATCATGTGAAGTGCTGGGGGAGAAAAGGGACATATATGAGAGTCATAAATCAAAAGGGTATCTGCAAATGGAAACAGTCATGTTTCCTTTGGGCAACATCAGCAGGAGCCAGCAAAGACCTTCAGTAAAAAAAAGATCAGTGTTTTCAATAGCATAAATAATCCTCTGGACAAGAGATATATTCATTACTATCATCTAGCAACACTTTATTCCAAAGGGAGTATTAACTTCCTATCAGCCTGATTTACCAATACACTCTGAAATGTAGCCAGGTGCAAATTCTTCCAATTTCTTGTTTCCCTGGTGGTTCACCCACACAGACACTTAAGTATAGAGATGAATGGAAAGGGTTGAATGGGTAATGCAGATCGATAGCTTGCTCAAGAGTATGGCTAAGAGGTAATGCCTTTTCCTGCCACTCGGAGCTGACCCCTGTCAGTCACCCCTTGCACCCTTGAATGAGGCTGCAGTTGAGCTGGACTGGAGTCACAGAAATAACCGACATAGGGAAGGCAGTTGCTTTTTGTGGGCTCAGCGTGTACAAGGAGCATCTACAGCACTGTGAAGACTTGGTGTTTGGAGCTGGTAACCTCAGTACGGCCCCACTAATTTGAACTGCCCTCTCCTGGTGCGACCCTGATTCCACGAGCTAATTCAACACTGAGACACTGTGTCTGGCACCCTCGGGGTGCTCGGCTTCCTGAAGGACAAAGGATGAGCAAAGAGATGATGCCTTAGTCCTGAAGGATGCAAGAGAAGATAGGGAGGGTCCTTTGGGAGTGGATATCCCTGAAGGGCAGCACAAGGACTACGAGCTGTGGATGTTCCCAAGCCTTTCCCCAACCCTCCATCTACCTTAAAGGGAGAGAGACAGTGAACATCTTTTTGCCTCTGCCCTTTAATACGGGCACATAAAAATTCAGACTGTATACCCTTCAGCTGCCAAGGAGTAATGCATTTCCGAGGAGTGTAGGGATTTAGGATGTGTCTGGGACCAAAGATCATTTATGAATGGCTTGATAAGATTACACATAAATATAGCAAATAAATAAACAAACAACTAAAGCCATAGCACAGCTCCTACAGGAGCCTCTTGAGCTGCTTTCCTTCCCCAGCTCTCCCTTTTTTCCTAGCTTTTGAGGTACAATGGATTTCCGTGCTGGCGAAAGAGCTGGAGGGGAGGTTTTGCAGGGAGGTGATCAGGCTTCCCCCTTGTCCCGGGCTCCTGGGGTGGGTAGGACACAGCCCAGCCCCAGAGCCCCGCACAGCAGGGCAGAGGCGTTATAGCACCCGGAGAGCACCCCTGGGGCGCTGCCCGGGATGGGCTGGAAAAAGAGAAAGAGACGGGGGGCTGCGGGGCGGATTCGAGCGGTGGTGGGAGGAGAAAGCGGCGCCGGGCGGGTTTATAAGGGAGGGCGGCGGAGCGCAGTCCATGCCCGGAGCCATGCGGGGCCGGGGGCTGCTCTGCGGCATCGCCCTCTCGCTGCTGCTGCAGCCACCGCCCCGTGAGTGCGGGGTGCCCGGCGCTGCCCAGCGCCTCTGGCTGCGGGAGCCCGCGGGGAGGGTGGGGGGGTGGGAGGCAGCATAGATGAGGGGCTGGATGGGTGGGTTGGGGGAAATCCTCCTGCTTTTCCTACAACCAGCGTACAGCTCTCTCTCCTCTCCCGCCCCGGCTTCGTGCTGTCTAACCCCGGGGTGCTCCTCTTGTCTCCGCAGCCGCGGGGGCGGCCGCCGGCGCGCAGCAGCAGCCCGAGGTGGTGGTGCCGCACTGGGCAGCCCTGGGCGGCCCCGGCAGCCACAAGGTAGGTCGTTCCTGTTCTGTTTTCAAACCTCCACGCTGTTGCCAGGGGCAGGGAAGGTGTCGCGGTTAGCACAGCACCTGGTGATGCGCATTTGGGATCTTTTAACCTGCGGGGGCCACCCAGGAGCTGCTGCAGCTCCTCCAGATCCCGGGAAAGGCAGGGTGAGCTGGTTGGCATAGTTGGGCGTTGCTTTCACCCTGTCCTCTGCATGCTCTAAAACCTCGAGCTGTATCTACCTGATCTGTGAAATTTGAGTGGGGCCATACAGTCACTGGCATTTAGGGAACAGCCGAATAGCGGCATGTGCTTTAGGAGGAGATAACCTCAGAAAGCCATCTCTGTCCTGGGCTGCATCAAAAGGCCCTGGAATAGGTTGCCCAGAGAAACTATGGATGCACCATCCTTTGAAGTGTCCAAGGCCAGGTTGGATGGGGCTTTCAGCAACCCCGTGTAGTGAAAAATGTCTCTGCCCGTGGCAGTGGGGCCCCTTCCAACCCAAACTGTTCTATGGTTCTATGAAACCCATCTGTGAGGGTGATAAACTAAGTAGGAAAAGAAAGCCAGCAGTTCAGATGGGTTTAGCTGTGTCTTAGATACTGTATGTGCTGATATAGATCATAGCCCTGTTTCTGTTACGTGAATGGTTGAAATGTGTCAATAGTCCCTGGCCATTCTGAGCATCAGTTGGGTGCCAGACTTAACACCACACATACTTCAACTTGCCAAATTTTGTGTTGTCACAATCAAGAAGCAATTGACAGTTGCATAATCAAATGAAAGAGGAAAATCTGGGAAGAATTTGAATTTAAAAAGGGGAACCAAAAAAGAGGAAGCTAGAGCATTAAAGGTTGATGCCATGATTTTTCTGGAGTGTAAGGGATGTTACTTGGGGGTTTGTTTGGGGTTTTTTCCATATGACAAGATTTCTAAAACTTATTATTGTGTCGTATTACACACAAAAAGAGAAAAAAACTACAGTGACTCATGATCTTAATTCTCTTTAAAATGCCCCTGCATTGCTGCCTGCAAGTTTTGGTTCCGTTATTGATAGTGATGCAAATACATCTGGACAGTGTTTCCCCTTACACAAAATTGCTGGGTCTCTGGGGTCGTACTTGGTTTGTTTCAGGCAAGTTCCTGTTGGCTCTGAAATGAGTGTTAGCAAAGCTTATATGCAGCTGGGATATTTCAGTTACACAGCAATTGATGGATTCTGGAGCAGTGGGATTACTGAAGGAGAAGGGAAGGCAATAATGATGTTTGCACAACCCTTGTGAAGGGACTTTTATGGTGGTGGAAACCCTCAGACCTCCCCAAGCTATGAGCAAGGCAACTTCCAATGCTTACATGTTAGTGAAACACAGACCTACCCTGAGATTTACTGAGCACCTGTGGTTCAGTAAATGAAATTCAGCCCCTTGGAATTAGCCCTTGTCTTACATCCTAAATATAGTAACTTGTTTTGCATCATCTGTGTGGTCCTGATGCAAAGCCCTGGAAACTGAAGGAAGGATGAACAAAATCCAGAATGTGAGCAGGGAACTGATGAAAGGAGAAATAGGATGTGATGAAGTGACAAGTGAGCATATCTCTGGGCTGACTGACTGAATGGGACTCTGATGATACATCTGCCTTGCTTTATTTCACTTTCATTTGTTCTGTTTCACAAAATCTCCAACATTGATGTAGAAAATACTATCGGTTAATTATCTCACCAGTTTTCATGACTTTTTCTTCCAGCTGAATAATATGTTGTTATCAAATTAATTATTTATGTTCTGAGGAACTTGTTCATCCGTTTTCTTTATGAGAAAGCACTTAGAAATCCTGAGCTGACCTTAGGTGTAGCGGTCCTGCTTTGAGGATGGTAAAACTGGAGAACTTGGAGCCCCTTCTAGTTGGTCCTCTAGCAAGCATATTCTATGCTTTCAGTCTTTTTTAAAAGGTTGGGCTTAGTGTATGCATTTTCCATTGCACTACAAAATTAGTCAATTCTAATTCCATTAAAGACAGCAGGCCTTGGGGAGCTGTTCTATGTCCTCCTTTGGAGCTGCAGGCAGATTTCAAAAGGGCTGTGGTGTGTGCTTGAACACACAAGAAAGTTGCTGTCACGGTTTCCAGTTCCTTGGCTCTTGGGACTAAAACAACAGCAGCAGTGAAATGCTGTCTGTACAATGGCTAGAGCCTAAAGGCATCCAGGGGACTCTGTTGCATTCCTTTTTCTGGCTTTTTCTGTAAGTAAAGGAACTATGTGAAAATCTCTGTAAGAAGCGTGAATCCTCCTGTCCTGAAATAGGCTCCTAAAGATGTCTTTCTGCTGTGACAACAAAGGAAGCTTTGGTTAACTAGCTAATGTATTTGACTCAAACCTCTGGAGCAGACTGGGATGTCCTGTGATGTGGTCCTGGGCGCAGTGTACAGGAGAGTGCAATGTGCTCCTTCCACCCAGGTGCACCTCCAAGCGCTCCAGCAAGAGCATTTGTTGCCTTGTCTGAGTCCATTATTTCTCCTGAGACAACAGGATCACAAGGTACAGCATCCTAGCAGTGTGCCTGTACTGCTTCCTGGCTCTGCATGGCTATTCTGCAGGATGCACCAATGTGCCTGGAGCTGGGAACCACCATGGCCCATCCCTTCCCCTCCTCATCACTTTAGGTCTGAAGTAGGAGGAAGGCAAGGAGTGGTTTAAGGTCAGCTGTGATTTCCAGGGGAACAATTTGTGTTTGTGGGTGTGTTCATAATTATGATGTATGAGTAACAGGCACTCTCTCTTGCACACAGCATCCACTCAAAGCTGAAGTTACAGTAAAGGCAGAAGGCCAAGACCTCATCTTGGAACTGGAGAAAAATAGGTAAGTGTGCTTGTGCCTTACATTGTCATCTCACTAAAATAATGTGAAATCAACAGGAAAACCTCCAGTGACTTCAACAGGGTTTTGATAAAGACAGGATGAGGAAGTCCCTCTCTGGATTTCAAGGTTATTCCAAGTTTGAGTCCCCTCAGATGTTAATTGGCCAAGCAGCACTGAGTGTAACAGAGCTTTGTCAGCAAAAAGCAGATGGTGACCTGGCCCTCAGTGTGTAAACTTATTTTTGCATCATAATTCTTATTACATTAACTGGAAAATGTTTCTGATATGAAGTGCCCTATATACCAAATGGCTTGGTGCTTTAGAGTCAGTGTGACTCTAATGAGGATTTCATTTGCTGTGATCCAAAGAGGTCCTGCTCTGTTTCCTAGGAGAAATGATCTGACAGTTTCAATTCCATTAGTGCTCTTCATGGTAAAGTAAACTGAAAAATTGCTTTTGCATTAATGGAAATGCAGCCTCTCTCAGGCATGAGACAGCAATACTGTGTGGTATCATAGGGTGTGATGCATATTGAATTCAGCTGAAGCTGCAGGAGGTTAAGGTAGGTAGGAGTCTGGTCTGGATGCTGCCCCAGAGCCCCTCTGTCCTGTGAGTATATTAGTTTCCAGTGGTGGAAGAGCAGCTGGAAACTTAGCTCAAGAAGCTTCTCTGTGCTAAGCAGTTCTCTTGCAGTGTTAGTGTTTTATTTATTTTTAAATGGGTCAGAAGATTTATCTATAGAAACACAACCAACTGTTATTCCTACTGATCCTAGCAGACTAATAATCTTGGAATAATGAACTTGGTCATATTTTAAATGTATTGTAAGGACATCCCAAACACAGTGATTCCTTCTGAAAGAGTGAAATGTCTGAAGTGTTCTGAAGAGGAAGATATTATTAGCTCTGATGGCAGTGCCTAAACCTAAATGATATTGAGGGTGCTTTGGAGGAAAACTAGTTTTTTCTTGGCATTGTTGGCAATAAAGCCTGAAGTCTTATGGCAGTAAAACCTGGAATCTTATGATGAAGGCAAATACATCCTATGAGTTGTTTTCTGTAATCAGCTACATAAGCTACTGAGGGTTTCAGTGCTGCAAAAACTGGATGCTTTTCACAGGCAGTCATGCACCTGTGTAGAACTTAATAGAAACAGCTATAAATTCTGTGTGTTTTGGCATGTCTCAGCTGGGAAAATAGAGACCAGGCACAATGAGCACTGCTAACTCAGTTCTGCCTAATGCAGAAGAAATAGCTGTTGCTGATGGCAGTGGTGCCATGCCAAGTTCTGAACTGAACCTGGAAGCAGTATAACTGCTGATGCTGCTGGGGGGTCTCCTTTCAGGATTGTCAGGTCTTGCTTATTCTGCAGTTGCTATGCAAAGGTGAATATTTCTGGCACAGTGGAAGCTGGCAAGAGAAAGGATCCTTGCGGAGTTAATCCATTTCTGCTCCAAGCATGATGATGTAACCTCCAGGTGCCTTGCTGTGCTATTTTCAGCACAGAAAAACGCATTGCTGGTGTTAGTAAACAGAATTATAATAATAGAAGGTTTCCATTGTGTTTATTTCCTGAAATGCATTTTCATTCATCGAGATGTATACACACAGGCTTAAGTGTGTGCACACACTTCCACTGCAGGGTGGATTGTCTTCCTAGGGCTGATGAAGTACAGCATGTGGTTTGGAGGGTTTTGTTTTTATTTTCTGTGGAAAATGCAGGTTATTCACAGACAGCAGTGCTTCACGTAGGAGTCTTGCCAGGGGTAAAGTCCTCGCTCAAGAAAGGTGGTGATACAATCCCAAGTCTGAGCCTGATTAATGAAGATGCTCCACTTTTCAGAGACTTGTGAAGGTGCAGAAGTAGTTTAGAGACACTCAAATTAAAAGAGGAATTATGAAGTTCCTGGGAGCCCTGTGGATACTATTTATCAGCATCCATGGAGCACTTCCGAGTGAAGGCAAGCTACTTTTCCTTGTTGAAGTGTGTGGCAANTCACAGACAGCAGTGCTTCACGTAGGAGTCTTGCCAGGGGTAAAGTCCTCGCTCAAGAAAGGTGGTGATACAATCCCAAGTCTGAGCCTGATTAATGAAGATGCTCCACTTTTCAGAGACTTGTGAAGGTGCAGAAGTAGTTTAGAGACACTCAAATTAAAAGAGGAATTATGAAGTTCCTGGGAGCCCTGTGGATACTATTTATCAGCATCCATGGAGCACTTCCGAGTGAAGGCAAGCTACTTTTCCTTGTTGTCCACAGCACCCAGAAGCTCTTTACTGCTCTTGTTTATCTTATAGGGGAGCCTGAGGTTTTAGCTGAGCTTTGGAGGACTGAGTTGTTTCAGCATCCAGGACTTTGAAGAGTTTGTTGGATGCGCAAACAGTGGGAGAGAAAGTGAAATCCCCCAAGTGGGAAGTGTCCCTTCAAAGCTCTCTGAAACCTGTCTACTCCTGGTTTTGAGTTCACATGAAAGTGGGCATAAGAGAACTGCAACTTCAAGGAAGGTATTTGGAGCTTTTTAAATTAAAAAAGCCCCAGAGTTCTGGGTCATTTAACTGCTCCAGTTTACAGGAGTGGTGTTCTTGGGGGATTAGGCAGCCTTATTATACATTCACCACTTTTCTTATGGAGAGGCAGATCTGATAAGATTGCTTTGGAAAGTGGGGAGAGTGTCATAATCTGTACAGCTGTGGTAGGGATGCACTGATCTTGGAAGAAATGTTCACACCCAGCCTGTGATTCATATTCCATATGAAAAGGACATTGTGTTCATCCACAGAGGTGAAACATTATTGCATATCTTGCTTCAGAGCTGTGAACAACCCTGTGTTTTGTAATAAGCTCAGCACAGTTCCGCATTTGGTCTTCATATGTTTACAAATACAATTATTGCATTAGCATATGTTGCATTATTTCCTGCTCGGGATTTTGATAAGAAGGCAGAACCACACTGTAGTTCCAAGCAGAGTTCATGACACTGGTTAATATTTGTGAATAATGACAAAAGTATATCCCCCAAAAGACTCAGGCTTGTTTTAAGTGACTCAAAACTCATGTCCTGCAGCTGCGGGGCTGGAAGGCTCAAAGCTGCACAAACAACAAATATATGGAGAGATGCCTATAAAGCAGCTTTAAATTTGGCTGGGGCTTAGGAGCGGAAGAATCCAAGTTGCAAACCTTGGATAAAAAGTGACTTTTTGTAAAAGGCATTTTCATTTGTTAATAAAAAGCAGCTTTGAGCCAAGCAGGGAGGGGATGCTGGGAGGTTTTCAATGTGTGTGGCAGCACTGCCTGGTGTGAGCCTTTTCTTAGTGACTGGAGAGCTCATATTTGCACAGCAGAAACCTGCATGTAATTTGTCTTCTCACCTGAGTCCAGGAAAAGCATCAGCAGACTTTCCTCCCTCTTCTCTTCCACTTTGTGTCTCTAATGGGAGGAGCAGACTTGCAAAAGGCCCTCTCAGCTGCCAAGGGTAGTAGAGGCTTCTGCAGGGGATGTCCCTGCCTGCAAGTGAATCCTGTGAGCAGCCTGGATTTTTAGCTGCTTCCTTTGGCTGCTGCCTGCCCACAGAAGCTGTGATGGTAAGGGGCATTTGGTGGCAGAGCCCCAGAGGACATGTGAAGCTGAGGACACTGCAAAGAAGTCCAGGGCTCATCTGATCTGGCCTCAGGAGCCAACCACATAGTTATTTTTAGGCAACTGGGTCTGATAGGAAGTGGTATCATTTCTAATCTCTTCTGGCCCCAGCTGGGTAGGTGATGAGCACTCTTGCTCTCAGCAGTGCAGTAAGAGGTGTGTGTCACTTGTATTTCATTGTTTCCTGCTTTTGCACACTCTTAGGACCTCTCTTACCAACTGAGTGAGGAAGGGGTGAAGTTGCTGCCTGTTTCCGAGCAGGAAGGATATATGGCATTATTCCACTGATGGGCTACACATCATCAGTGTCTAATGGGCTTCCTCCATGGGGAGGGGGTAAGGCTTATGTAAAGGAGGGAAATTGAGTTTATCCTGCTCTACTGTCTCTTGGAGTCATCAGAAAAACAGGGGTGGGACCTGGAAAGCCATAGCTGCTTTTCAGCCTCCTGATTCCCTTGAGTTATTCAGTAATCACCCTGTGTGGGGCAGAGAGGAAGTGACAAGGAAATGGAGCCTTTTAAATCTTTTTTTGCACTGACTCATTATCAGCCAGTTTTCCATTTATTTTATTTCCTTTTCCTCTCCAGGCAACTCTTATGGTTCCCATTGGTATGCCAAGGGTCTGTATGACAAATCTTGCTTGGGTCCTGTAACATGATTTACCCAGAAGATGCACATGGCAAAAGGAGATGGAGAGTCTTTAGACCGTGATGTTTTCCCAGACCTTACAAATTACTTGTTTAGTTCCATCTCAATAGCTGGGAAGCTACTTTTTCCTTCCAGACTGCTGTGTTTACACAATAAACATGTCCTTAGCAAAAGCTCTTGAGGAAGGGAGCTCAAGGGCTCCAGGATTCATCTGGATGGAACTTGCCAAGAAAAAAATTTTGGATTTCAGTGGTTTTGTGAAGTGCCAGGTTTTGACTGAATATTCCAGAAACTTGAATTCTCCCATTTTCCACTAGTGGTAGATATGGAAAGCAGGCATGCCTGCTCTTCTTGTCATGGGTCATGTGTTGGTTGTGTTTAAGATGGGGGTCACTTCATTTTTTTGATAATAAATATTCCCTAAGGTCAGAATTTAAGCGACTGGGAGGTAAGGGTTCAAATTCCCCTTCTTACCCTACTTGGATCCTGCTGAGAGGCAAAGGAGTGGGACCACGAAGTGTAGATGGAAATATGATGTCTAAAGTTTCTTGGGAGAATTGATTCCCTCCACCCACAGATGCTGGCAGCCTGTCTGGACAGATTTATTGTGATTTGAGGACAGGGACAGGGAAAGAGATGTAAGAGACTGAAGGCTTCACTTCTCTCGGTCTCATGGCTGAAAAATTGATGTTGATGTTTCTCACGAGAACTTTGTGGACTATTTGGCTTTTGTTTTTTGTGAGGAAATAAAAAACATATCCATCTCCTAGATACTTCTGGATGTTTGAAATTGGCAGCTGTCCATGGAGACTAGCCCCTCTGTAAAATGAACTGAGACAAGGTTGCTAGTGGGACCAAATTTTAAAAAATCCTTCCTGCTCCAATTAGCAAGAGCAGCAGAACACTGCCAGGGCCCTCTCAGTGCCTGTGGGTGATCTCTGACAAGTGGAACTGAGCACATTCACAGTGGCCCACTGGGATGGAGAGCTCTGAGCCCCTCAGACTTGTGTTAACAAGTGGTATTTCACAGGCAATAGAAAACTCTTCTAATTTTTCAGGAAAATAGGGGTGAGGTCCTCCAGAGCAGCTGAGAAAAATACACTCCCTCAAGTGAACCTGATCACATGAGAAAAGCCCCAGATTTCCTTCTGCTGTTTTTGGGAGGAATTGGGTGTGCTGTGCAGCCCCTCTCCCCCCAGCTGCTTCTCTGCTCCTCAGCAGTGGCCAGATGAGCTGGAGGCCACGTTCTTGCACCATCCCCAGGGGTGCCACAGGGCCAGCTGCCTGCCAAGAAAGCTGGGTTTGCCCTGTCCCCTCAGCTTGCCTCTTGTGTTGAAAACCATCAGTTCATGAGTGAAGTATGTGACCTCCCTCAACACAGAGCCAGGTTGCCATGTCCTGTCAGCTCTGCATGCAGGGTCCTTCCAGGGAGTAGCACAGCAGCACAGGGAGGAGGGCTGTGTGTCAAACAATGATATCATTGACAGGCTGGAGCAGGACCAAGATCGGTCCACGTCGGTCGTCAGCAGGAACAGTCTCAAGCCATCTGTACATTATGGCTCTGAGCCACTCTTCCTTCCATGGCTTGTATTTAACCCGGCTCCCAAGGCTTTCCGGGGAACAAACTCTGCCAAGAGTAGGCTATTCAAGCTTGAGCTTGGATGCTGAGCTGGATCTTGGGGAATGACTGATCTTGCTGAAAGCTGGTCCCTTTTGGAAAAGTGTGAGGGCTTCTCTAGAATATGTGTGTAGCTTACCCTGGTCTCAAACAGGCTGCAGCTGCTATCGAGGTTTAGCAAAGGAGAGTGCTCCCATCCCAAACCAGCTTTTCTTCTGACTTCATCAATTTTTCATGCTGATAATGTCTCTAATGAGAGACTCTGTGCTGCCTTTTAGGAAGATGATGTGTGCTAAGCTATCTGCCAGCTGCCTGACTGGATCTCAGAAGCTTTTAAGTGAAGTTACTTTATATCCAGACTTTTGCAGCTTCAGTGTGAGCTGCTGGAAGAGTGGTCACTGAGACATGTAATGTAACTGAGAAGAAAGAACCAAATTGTGCTGTTTTTTTCCAGACTTTCCTTCTCTGTGCTCTTCTAGAAACGTTAAAGCAGTTTCATCAGTGCTTTGCAGGGCTGAGCTCCCCTGGAATCAGCTGTTCAGCCTGGCAGTGATGTTGTCCTGAAATAATGGCAGATAAAGTTTTGGGGTACGCACGTCTCTCTCCTGTTTATCCAGCAACTGGTACACATGGAGAAGAGGGTTAAGACTGGCTGATAACTCTGGTGCACTCTTGAGGTGGTGAGAAGGTTTGTTTGCTATTTATTTACAGTTTTGTGGAAAGCTTGGTACTAGCTGAGGAAGTGAGTTGGGCTGGGAATGAACTTTTACAGGCTCAAAATGAGATAGGACCCCAAGGGTGTTGCAAGATGTCCTGTTGTTTTTCCTCTTTCCTCACTGCCCTCCCCACTGCACACTGTGCAATCCACTGTGACAGCCCTTCTTATCAGTACTGCAAGAGCCCCAGGGCTCCCCTGTGTTAAGGCTGGGAATTGTATTAAAGGCAGGACTGTTTCAAGCTCAGAATAAAAAACTGGGTTTTCATAGGGAGCCTGTAGTGTTGGGTAGGACTGAACTGATGGAGAGAGGCTTGAAAGTTGTAACATGGAGATGACACACTTTTCATCTCAGCAGCTGCACGAGTATCCCTGAAAATTCAGGCAGAGCTCTCAGCTCCTTAATCCACTCTAGAAGGGGCCAGAGCCTGAGTCTGCAGATAGGAAAAGATGTGCACACACCTCGTGTTGTGTGGCATCATCCTGTGCCCAGAAATCTGGTGTGCTGGACACAGTACCAGGGCTGGGCAGCAATGCTATGGGGCTGGACAGGAGTCACAGCACTGAGGAGTGTTATGGTGCTGGAGAAGAGATAAAATAGCTATTCATAGCAAATGCTTTCCAAGAAAAAAGGAGCAGGAAGAAAACATAAGCGTATTTGTTTGGGAATGAGACAAGCAGGCTATGCAAAGCCTCAGCTAGTGGAAATCCATGGGCTGGTGTCTGGCTGTAATAGCACAGATACACACTGTTTTACTGTCTGCTCTCCTGACACAGACCAGATACCTGATGTTAACAATTTCCTTGTTAATGCAATCTGGTGATTAAATATTTGTTTATTGCACCCTCATGCTGAGCAAGCTGCTGCAGTCAGGGAGATCAAGGGAATCATGTTCTGTGGGATGGTGCAGTGGTGCTTATCTTCAGTTTACAGACCTGGGATAGCTGAATGCAGCAAACTTGCCTTCTGATCACTGACAGCACCTAGTGATGAGAATTAACACATCAGAAAGAGAAAAAAATGAGCTTTTCTGGGGTATGCTGAACTTCAAAAGTGGAGATAAAAGCTGTTGTATTCCTGACATCAAATGCTATCAAACACAACAGTGGCACAGGGTTTTGTCTATCAGTAAACCATCAATACTTTTTCAGGTGCCTGAGCCTTTGGATGCCAGATGGCAAAGCATTTTCAAACACTCTGATAAAAGGTTCACATCCTGTTGTTCTGACCTAATTTAATTAGATATCACAAGCACCCAATCCCTTATTTAAACAGAGAGGCTTTCAAGGTAGATTAGACCTGACTGCCACATACCAAAAGCCAAGGCAGATGGAAAAATCTTTGAGTTTGCTTCTGATACAGATTATTCATCTAGCCTCAAGAAATCGGGCAAAGAAAAGAAGAAAACTTTTTCTTTCTTGCATTCTTGCAGTTTATGATTCTAAAATCTGATGCATGAAATCCACTAAACAAGGAAGGCGCATGTGGTGTACTCATGGATGGCAAATGTGGCACTTTGGTGGCCTGACAGCACTGTGGGGTTGCTGCAGAAGTGTATTTCATCAATGGGGCATGTTCTGTGATCCTTCTCCAAATTTTTGGAAGTCAAGCTATTGTTTTAAAAAACTGCTTTAAACCTACATTTGTGGCTGCTGAGATGGACACAGGATATGACCTTCTTGGTTTGGCCCAGATTTTGACTTGCTGTACTTTTTTACATCACTGTTTAGCAAATGCAGATGTTTAAAAAGGAGAAGGCTGTTTCCTCTGGAATAAAATCAAAATGCTTTCTATTCAGTGCACAGGAGCTCCTTTTATAGGCTTTTGGTCTGATACTGAGCTGAAGACAGGGAGAATATTGTGTACATGAGGATGACATGAACAAATTCAAATTGAGGAATCAGCATTTTCATAGAACAAAGATGTGAATTGGCTTTTGGGCAGAAGTTGAAATGCAGATGTAGATTAGTTTATAATTGTACTCAGATCTGGGCATTGAAAACAGTCTGCATTGCAGCTGAGAACTCACACCAGTGCCCAGAGGTGCCCTGAGCTGGCCTCTAGTGCTTGCTATGCTGGTCTTAATGCTTTGAATCTAATCCCAGTATCTCTGAGGGCATAACTTGGCAATAGAAAGGAAACTGCACATAGACTTGTACCCATTAAGGGTCGATGATGATGTTTGGTTTCTGGTTCTTTTTTAAAAGTCCTCATGTAAAACTTGAGTTGTTCCCCTGCAGCTGTTGGAATTGGATATTGGTGCCTAATTGAATTCAGGGACAAGCCCTTTGTTATTGTTTCAATTTAATAAATGGCTTGAAAAAGCACTTAGATGGCTTGATGTGCCTGTTCAGGAGTGGATGTGCTCTGTAAGAAGCGCTCGCCTCCTGCCAGGGCAGTGGATAGATGAATGTGGGAAGGTCAACTGTGCTTCCACCTTCTGACCCTCTGCCATCACAGTGTGCTCTGCACAGGGCAGCACAGCCTGTGGTGCCAGTCCTGCACTGAATCCCATGGCTCTTGAGCCACCAGGAGCTGCCACTGCTCCCTGGAGACTGTGTGTTAACAAGTGCCTGGCAAGGGAGACATGCTGCTCTCCAGGAGCAGAGTGCAGAGATACAGCATAGATGGCGTCCCATGAATACTTGTCTCCCTCCTGCCCTCTCAAGGTGTTGCAGTTGGTTTTGCACCACAGGTAGAAAATAGTGACTGCCCCAAGTAACAACAGCAGTTCATAGCAGCAGGAATGTTTAGGCTGACTTCAGAAAGAGCTGGATCTAGCTGTTTTTCTAGCACCTCTAGGAAGCCAAAATCCAGGTTTAAGTAAAGGTCTTACCGTTTTGGTTTTTTTCTTTTCTTTCACCCCCTCCACCATGTCTGAAGAAACCTTTTTGCACCAGGCTACACCGAGACCCATTACAGCCAGGCTGGCCAAGCCCAGACCACCCCCCTGACCCACACGGTGAGTGCAGAGCATGTTCCCTCCTGTGGCTGCAGGGGAGACCAGGCAAGGGGCTCAGAGAAGTGAGGGAGCCTGTTCCTACAGAGCCTTTTTTGAGGGCACAGGTCCCCACAGCTTTAAGCTTAAAGGAAGAGGCAGTCTGGCTTTCTGACCTGGGAGGTTCCAGAGGGAAAGCTTCTCCATCCCCCAAAAATGGTAAAAACATCTTGCTGTTTTGCCCAAGCTCTGTTTCGAGAGCCAAGGTCAGCCGCCAGCATTGCTCCCCTCTCTCTGGCTGTCGGAGAATCATTTTTTCCTCAGACTGCTCATCCTCTTGCTTTTACGTTTGCCCCTGGATACTCCATACTGGGGACCTTCCCAGCCCTTGGGAAAACAAGCCCCTGTAAGCTGGCTCCTGCTCAGTAGAAATCCCATAAATCACCCATCTCACGCAGGCCTTGGCTGGCTCTGTTGCAGCAGCACAAAGATGTGCATTGGTCGCAAAGCAAAAATAAGAGATAAAATCCCCATGAGATCATCTTTCCTAATGCTGCCCCGGGGTGAGGGGAAGGGATATGATGAATATGTTGGCGTTTATGCCCCAAAGCCTCCTTGTCCCTGCCAGAGGCTGTCTTTGTCTCCCCAGGAGCCCCAAAACAGGGACTTCCACACTGCCCATGGTGTCACCCTCTCTGGGGCTGAAGGCACGTCCTTTGGGCCCTGACCCATGGCCAGCTGCCATCGATAGGCAGCTCCTGTTACAGGCAAAAAGCTTTGGGTCAGCCTTAATGCTGCAGCCATCTGAGTTCCTCCTTTGGGGATTCAAAGCTCTCAGTTTTTACTGGCAACAAGGAGCTGTTTGATGCTCTGGCACAGGCCACGCATGGCAGCTGAAAGGCCAAATTTCGATGCAGAGTCACAGAGATTTAGTGAGGATAGTCAGCTGCCAAATGCAGCAGAAAGAGAACAATTACTGGAGTATTGGCAGTGTGTGCACGGGACTCAGTGATGCCTAAATATAGTGCATGTCCATCCAAAACTGCATTGCCAACCCTGCCTCCCTCTGCCTTCCAGGACCACTGCTTTTACCACGGGGTCGTGCGGGGCTGGGAGCACTCCAGCGTCACCCTCAGCACATGCCAAGGGCTGCGGTAAGTGCCTGGAGATGCCAGAGCCGTGGGACTGCCTCTGCTCTGCTCCTCAGTGTGCTGTCACCCGACCTCTGCTCCCCAGCAGCCTGGCTGCCCTGTTTCTCAAAGGCCAGCCAGCCAACAGTCCTGGGTATAAAAGGGAGCATGTTGGGGAAAATGGAAAAATTGGGGTATCTGGCCTCCTGGCCTCCTAACCAGATCCTAGACCCCTCCTGCTGTGTGCTGGCAATGTGGGCTGGTGCAATGAATGAGTTTAACTCAAGAGTCCTCTGGAGCAAAAGACTCTTTTTAGTGACTTAGGGCTGCTTTTCTTACAAGGACAGGACTCACCGTGTCCCAGCCCAATATCCTACACTAATGCTGAAACCAGCTCCTTCTCCCAATCTCTCACAGCTGTCAAGTTTGTGTGTGTGCTTTTCCAAGTCTGAACTTTCTCCTGCGTTGTCAGTCCTGGTCTCTGCTTTCTCCCTGAGTGATGCCAGGGTTGTGTGTCTGTTGTGCATGTGAAACCTTTGCTTTGTGAGTAATGGAGTCTTTGGCAGGAAAAGAAGGGGTTTTTTTCCTCAGCCAGGAGTAAATGAAGCAGTTCCTTGTGACCAAGGAGCTGCATTCATTTACACCAGCTCAGAGTTGGTTTCCAAAACATCACACAGGCTTTATTGACATTAGTGGTCATCTGCTCTGGAGCACCGATTGGAAGCTGTGCTGATGGGACTGGCTCCAGCCAGGAAACAGCCCTTGCCAAAGCAAACCTGAGACATCTTCAGTGAATGTAGCACAGGCCAAAGGGCCCAGTGAGATAAACAGGACAGTGCAGCCACATGTGTCTTGCAATAAATAATCCAAAAGCAAAAGCAGTCACAGGTGTGCTGTGCTTTTGTCAGCTTGTGTTTTCCTAGGCCTTGCTTTCCAGCTGCAGAGGGACAGACATCTTCAGTGTGCCTAAGCAGCGGGGCTCTTGCACCCCTGAGTTGACAGTGTCTTCTGGCAACTCTTTGATATAATTTTGTAACTGCTGGGTGGCACAGGACCTGAGCACACATGGCTGTTCTCACTCTGATCCTGCACAGGAAGGTGTGCTGCCCATCGAGCCACACGTCTTCTAGAGGGCATCAAACAGATTTTCAGCTCCTTTGGCTATAAAATGTTCATTGAGAAAACCAGAACCATCTGTCTGTGTGCATGTCCCAGGGAGAACTGTTTTTCTGTTGACAAACAAAGTCTTCACGTTTTTCAAGTCAGTTCTGTTAAAGGCAAATTTCTTCTATTGGTTGAAAAGCTTCTACTGTTCCTAAAGAAAGAGCTGTATGTTAAGAAAATCAATACTTCTCAGGTTAGCACTGTTGCAGCACATGCTCCAACAGCCCCTAATGTCTGAGGCCCACTGAATAGATTTTAATATATGAAAGCTCAGGGATTTCCCCCTTCTGAACGCATCCTTTTTACATCCCTCTGCCCATCCTTTTTACTAATGAACTGACTGGCCTGGTAAACATAAGTGTCTTGCCAGGGTCAGACGGGAATTCAGCAGCAACAGCAGCAGAAGAAGGATTTGTCTCCAGTTGCTGTAATAATAATTAACTTTCCCTTTTATTGCTTCCTGTTTCAACAGAGGACTTATCATATTGAGCAGCAATTCCAGCTATATCTTGGAGCCAGCTCCCGACAGCCCAAACCAGCACTTGATTTACAGGGTGGACAACCTGAGGTTGCAGAGAGGAGCCTGTGGCTACCAGGACACTGGGGATGGAGCTGAAGACTGGCTCAGGGACTTCACAACTGGGATGAAACCACCACATCAGAGGGTGAGCAGATCTCAGACTGGGTCCATGCATGGTGCTCCAAATTTCCCATCTGTTCCAAGCCTGAGAAGACTGCTGTTCCTTGAGAGCACAGCTCAGAAAGTGAAATGAATGAGAATATTTGAGAGGGTTTGTAGCAAGCTGGTTGCAAAATAGCGGCTCTAGCAGGGAAATAAGTGGGTGTTGGGGATTGTTGTGTGCTATAGCTGTGCCTGCACAACTCTGTGAATCTGATGCAGGAACAAGTGGGTGGGGTGAGGACAGGCAGAAGGGCACTTGCTGTAGCTAAACTGACTTGTGATGCTTGGTTTCTCTAAGTCAATCACATCTGGAGGTCCCTGTGTATGATGGGGTGGGGTGAATGGCCAATGAGAAACAAACTAGGAAAAAAAATTACCTGTATGTGTGTTTTGTGAAGAGTTTTTTGGGAGATATTGGGGCAGTAACCTGTGCTGCTGCTCCTGCAGGTGAAACGGGAAACTCTGCAAGCTACAAAGTATGTGGAGCTCCTGCTTGTGGCTGATTATGCAGAGGTAAGAAACGGGGTTGAATTTGTATCAACAGAGCACTGGGCCCAAAGTGAGCATCCCACTTGCAGCATCTCCCAGGGCAGGTGAAGTTCAGCAGGTTTCCCTTTGCCATCCCAATGGTCCCACTCTCACCAGCAGACAGGGAGAGGTGTGTCTTGGTCACTTCTGTCCTGGCAGCCATGACCCTTTTGCCACCACCATCAGCCACCATTGGCCAGGGAAGAGATGCAGGTTTTGATTTGGAAGAGGTTCAAGGGTCAGTTCTGGCTTCCCAGGGTAGCAATGGTTGGTCCTTGCTATTTGTGGGACAGACTGCCTTCAGCACAGGGGGGCTTGAGGGTTTTCAGGAATGATGTTCTTCTAACTCTGCAGAACACTTAATCTCTAGAGAAGACAACCATGATTACGTCCTGCTCTGTGCTGGTAGCAGATACATAAATAGATATTTTTAAGGCTCCAGATCACATAATAGGTCTGGAAGAAGTCAAGTGAAGTCAGCAATCCCTCCCCCATTCCCAGCCTGGACAGCATGCCAGACACACTTACTGAGAGTGCAAGCCACACAGTGTTTTGCTGATTGTTTAATCTCCAGCACAGACAGCAGTCAGGCTGGTCCTATCCATAATTTACAACTTGAAACTCCAGTAGAGAAAGCCACATAGTGCTCTAGCTATAATTCAGTCTTAACAAAACTAACGAAGCAGAACCTATTTTGGTTTCTCTATTAGGCAGCAGGACACCAGGGAAACTGAGAAAACACATAATACCCAGGAACTGCCATCTGTTTTTCAGCATTTTTGATTAGACAGGCTGGGGCAGACACCCTCATGGTGGTATTGTTAATGGCCCTTACTTTGCTGTGTCCTTCCTTAGAAGAAAACTCCCAGGTTTTGTCATCTGTTAAATAAAAATCTAAACATTTTGCTGCTGTAATCCTTTGAATCAAACAGTTTGCTAAAATTAACTCGTTAATTTCCAGTGGTTTAAATAGGCAAATTGGTTGGGTGAGTGAGATGTGATGAGTACTACAGCAGCCTTGCCCTCAGACATGAAATCATGTTGCCACACATTTTACTTGGCATCTTTGTCAGCCCCTGGCTCTGGGGGTCACTGCTAATTTTGGGTGGCTCCACTATATTGCTGCCAGCACTCGAGTAACATCACTGCAGTGAGGTGCCAGGGATGAATTCTGAATATACATGTAAAGGTGGGCTTATTGTTGGATGTACAGTGAAGGGACACTTTTAGGCTTCACTTCATAGTCACCCTCTTATTACCAGTGTAATGTGACTTGTTTAAACACATTTCAGTTCTTTCTGGTTGACTTTGTGCTGCTTGACATGTTCATTTTGTTCAGTTTCAGAAGAATCACTTTGACATTGGAGCAACAAGGCTTAAATTAGTGGAGGCTGCTAATTACGTAGATAAGGTGAGATTGGGTGTGATCATGAAATATGAGAATTAATTGTGACAGAGGAAGACTGGGTTCTTGGGATGGAGAATATTATTTGGCAGTTCTCCCCAAGTGACTTGGGGAGTGAAGAGCATCTACCAAACAGTTGTGTTGTTGGACATCAAGAACAGGGTGGGGGGAATCTCCATTCCTTACCTTGGAGTCAACTTGAGCATCTTATGTGTTATTACATCTCTACAGTATATCTGTTACCTAAGCAATGCTTCTTGACAAGGGAGTAAGGTATTCACTTGAAATGGTAGAAAACCTGGGAAGTAGAGCTGGGAAGAACCTTCAGAGTTAATCGTTGCAGTGGTAGCCAGTGCTGCTGAAGTAAACTTCCCTACTTTTTTGATCTACTCCCTTCACATTCCTCTTCTTGCCTTAAACTCCTTCCACAACTCCCTTCACCCTGCTAACTGTGAATAGTTCTGTTTGTAAAGATAAAACATGATGTCAGTCTCCAGTCTTTGTTCCTCTGGATTATGTGTGTCATTCATTAAAAAATGAAAGTTCAACGCATTACAGTCAAGTTTAGGTTTCTGGGTGGTTGCACATTCTTCTCTGCAGAGCTGCTAAGTTGCAATGAATTTCCAGAGAGAGTATCTTCTCTGGGCATGTGGATCTACAGTAGCAGTTAGCAGGGTATATACTCAAGATTTAACACACAGTAAAATAATTTTGTGGTGCACATTTTCTTATCTCTTTTCTGCATCTTAGTTTTACAGATCCATGAATATCCGGATTGCCTTGGTGGGGCTGGAGATCTGGAGCAACTGGAATAAATGTGATGTAACTGAGAACCCCTACTCCACTCTGAAGTCCTTTCTGGCCTGGAGTAGCAAAGAAAGGGTACACAGAAAACACGATAATGCCCAACTAATCACGTAAGTTCACTTCTTCTGTCTCTGACAAGTGGGTTGAGTGGGTGGGAAACCAGTTTGTAAGATCATATTCTTCTGAGATTAAGAGTGACAGATTTAAGTAGAGGCTGCTCATCTAGTTGTAAGCTCTGGCACTCAGAGCCCAACCATGTTAGGAAGAATGGAGGTTCAAGGCTATACAGTGGTCTTATACATGTGCTTCAAAGTGTGGCACCATTATTGTGTGTGCATATCACAAGCAACTGCAAATGATCTGACACAGTTACATGGACAGTTTCAAGAAAACATGAACCATAAGCAAGACCTTTGAAGGTGAGCTAAGCCCTTTGTGGAAAGCATTCATTCCTAAGTTGTAAGAAACAGAGCTCTGGTGCTGTGAGCCATCTGAGGGCCTGTGACTGATGGCCCACTGATCTCGTTAGGGCCAGTGGGCTGGCCAGGAATGCAGATGTCACTGGAAGAAAAAATTTGCAGCAACTCTCAGATCTCATTACTTCTTCCATGGTAATTCATCTACCAGGAAATAGTGGTGAGTCAGGCCTGCAGGACAGAAATGCAGAAATACAATGCATTTTCCCTTGTTTTGTTTGGTTAGGGGTTTTTTTCTTTAACATTATTATATTTCATCTTCACCCAGTCATGTCCTGAGCACAATATCCAGGGCTTCCATTTCAGACATGTTGTCAGGGATGGTGCATAATTCCAGCTCACCAGGCAGGAGGCAAGCATGACTGCACCTTGAAAGTTTTACCCAGTACTATGTCAAGTCCCTGAATCCCAAACTGGCAAATATCAGGCTTAGGGTAAATTAAGTATTCATGAACAGTACTCAGCAAAGCATCCAGAAATAGTCTTTTCTGTCCTTGCAAAGCTCAGCAGGAGCACTTTTTGGCACCAGACCATTATAAAAAATAAGATTGTCTGGCTGGCCCCTAAAACAAAGTGATAGTCCAAGAAAAACAGATCTTAAGGCTTTGTAGCTGCACTATGATGTCCCATACTTGAAGATACTACTAAAGACAGTGTGTCCTCCTGACACCCTGTCTGTGTATGAAGCTGTGCGCTGCAGGGTGCATTTCTCTGCTTGCCTTCTCAAATGCCTCAGTGCCATTTCATGGTCTTTCTGGGTTGATTTTAGGGGTGTGCCCTTCAAAGGTACCACAGTAGGCTTGGCTCCTGTGATGTCCATGTGCTCTGATTTCCAGTCAGGAGGAGTAAACATGGTAAGTAATTGCTAATACCTAATGTGAAGTTTCTTGCCAAGCAGCGAATACATAGATAGATGTCTCCTAAAGCCCAGAATAAAAATATTTTCTGTGAAGTTCTCCAGCTAATCTGCTTAGGCAGTAGTACCTTCAGTAGATGTTTTCTACACATATTAATGAGAAGTGCCATTTACTTCACTGATTCTGAGGTGCAAAGGACAGGCACAAGTGAAATGCTGACATGGTTCTTTGACCTTGCACAGGATCACTCTGATAATGCCATTGGTGTTGCTGCTACCCTTGCCCATGAGATGGGACACAATTTTGGCATGAATCATGATTCAGCTGGCTGCTGTACTACCCCTGCAGCAGATGGAGGCTGCATCATGGCTTCTGCAACTGGGTGAGTTCATCTTGCATGGTCTCGTGGAGTAATGCAAAGGGCTTTGTTACTAGAGCCTTGGTGGAGTAAGAACTAGATAGGCACACTGAAGATGAGTCTGTTGCTGCCTGTTGGAGGCATTGTATTTATAGGGAAAATACTGCTGGACAAATCTTGGAAATTTGATAAGTTCACAAGGAACTGATTCCTGCCTGAGTAGGCTTTAGGCCTGAGCTTGGCCTTAGGTAATGTAGGGACCTGGCAGCATTTAGAAATGATGCTCTAAAAGGAAAATTTTCCTGTTCTGCTTTCTTAAGAATACTCTTTGGTTTCAGTGAGCCTGTGTTTAAAAGCAAAGGAACAGTAGGCTTTGAGAGAAAGGGGAAGCAAGAGTCACTCTAGAAACCTACAAGGATTCAATTGTTCATTTTGGATGAGGAAGCAACAACTTCTATATTTCAGTCACGTAAAAATGTCAGAAAAACTTCAAGTCACATCCCTCTTTTGGGGTTTGGTGGGTTTGAATAGGTCTTTTTTCCCATAGATATCTTCTGTTATGTGCGTGATTTCCTCCAAACAAAGAAAAACGTTTATGTGAGAAGTGAAAACATAGCAGCACACAAGAAGAACACACAACATGCACAACACATGCACAGTCATACACAGACTGCACAGGTTTTGTCACTGGAGCAACAGAAATTAATAATTCATGTAACGGAAAATATTTATATTATTCAAAAAGAGGCTGTAGATAGGAAAAATTAAATCCTACTTTTAGCAGTTAGGTTCAAACAGTTACTCACAGACTGAGTGCTGGATTCCAGGGCTTGTTCAAGCTCCAGTACTGAGCAGGTAAGGACAGCCATGCTTGTCAAAAATCAAATCTAACTCAACATATTTTGGTTGTATAAAATTTATTTTTATATTACTAGACAGTCTTGCAGTGCAGTCTCACCTTGGCTTCAAGTTTAATTCAGGCACAGGAAATCATGATCTGCTTTAGCACAACCCCATAGATTTCAGGGAGAGACCTCTGTCCTTTAGTGCTTGTCAGGATTTGCATGTATTCATTTTTGGTTCTTTAAACCATTGCCCAGAACCATCTTGATGTTTTCCTACACTGTCTGTATTCAGGCACCCATTCCCCAAAGTGTTCAACCAATGCAATAGACAAGAGCTGGAGAATTACCTGCAGTCTGGTGGAGGGATGTGTCTCTCCAATATGCCAGATACCAAGAAAATGTATGGTGGGAAGAAATGTGGAAATGGCTACTTGGAAGAGGGGGAGGAGTGTGACTGTGGAGAGGTGGAGGTAACAATTGTTCAGATCCAACCATCTGGGGTTTATTGGGACATGATGTTACTATTAAATATTTTCCAAATACAGTTATGTGATCTGTAATCAGCTTTTCTTTGTGTGGGAGATAAGCATGTATGTTAATATATGCCTGTATTTATATTAGATATATTATGCATATTATATTATTATATATACAATATATTCCCTGTGTGTAAATTTATGCACAATGTAAATCAAGGCTCTATAATTCACATTGTGTAGTGCAATGCATCCCAGAACTGAGGGATGGTGTAATCCAGGGCTGAACAGAGGTGATGAAAACTTCATTTAAAAAAAGAAAAAGTGATTTTAGATTGCAGAATCACTGAATTGCTAAGGTTGGAAAAGACCTCTAAGATCATCGAATCCAACCTTTTCCTGTCAACCAGACCAGAGCACTGTGCCATATCCAGTTGTTTCTTGAACTCTTCCAGGGATGGTGACTCCACCAACCTCCCTGAGCAGCCCATTGCAATGCTTCGTAACCCTTTCTGAGAAGAAATTCTCCTTGATGTCCAGGAAGAGTTTTTCCAGATGTTGCAGTTTCATATATAAGTTCACTTCACAGCTCCATCCATGATATGGACAGGGCTTTTCTTAGCACTGCATCTCATTTCTCCAAATCCATCCTTTGACTAATAAAAGAAAAAGGAGATGGAAGCAGCAGCCTGGACTCTCCAGATGTAAGGAGCACAACCTATAGTAGTTTCAGTCAGTCCATCAGAGGGTATGGTTTTGCAGTGCTGTATTCAGCATGTGTTGTGTGTCATGGACACACTGTGGAAGGGAGGATGTTACTTTGTTTGCATGTAATTCATTGTGCATGAGAAGAGATGACTGTCAGCCTCACATCTGCCCTGTAAACTCTGCTGCATCTCTCTGTCTTCCAGGAGTGCAACAACCCCTGTTGTGATGCCAGCACCTGCTCCCTGAAGCCAGGTGTGGAATGTGCCCATGGCAGCTGCTGTCATCAGTGCAAGGTGGGAACTCTGGGTTTGCCTAAGAGGAGAGGGAAAAGTGGTGGGAGATGGGGAGAAAACACTGCCAAATATGGAGTTTAGCTTCTCACTTAGTTTGATTTTTTTTTTTTTGGTACAACAGCTATGAGTGCAATTAAATGGGATTCTTCTGGCTAATTTAATTTGCTGCTTTAATAACTTAAGATGATCAATAAAAACTGAATGCTGCTGGAATGAAGTCACACTGCCACTCTTAGACATTTGAGGATGGGATGAATCAGAGTTAATATTTCCTTTGGCTCTAAAAGAAATCTAGGCAGGGCTCTTGAAGCAAAGACTGCTTCTGGGGTGTAGGCTGGATGCTGCCTTTGCTCCAAACCCTTTCTTCTGGGGTGCAGTTGAGTTGCTTTAGTTCAGGTGTTTGATATAGAAACTGGTAGAGAATGTTATGCATGTGATTGCTATTGTTTTAATTCTCAGCTTTCCTTGTAGAGGCTGGTTAAAATATATTTCTGATTTTGGAGCCAAAGATCTCAAGCTTTGACAACAAATTAATTCAAGAATGAACATAGGCAAACTTTGCCTCATCTTTGTTTGCACATTGACTATATGCTCTTACTGACCTATCCTGAACATGTGAAAAACAATCTTCCAGGAACCCACCTGGAATCATTCCTTTCACAAGAGACTTGGAACATTCACATAGATATATCTGTGTATGCTCTTTGTTCCCCATTTGTGGTGAACAGGAGAATGGGCTGGATAAACTCATAAGCAAGGGAGACATAAGTTATACATTAGGAAAATATCTCCAGCAGAAATACCAGGCAAACACTGAAACAAGCATCCCAGACAGGGAGGGTTTTGAGAACAGATTACACAAACATCCGTCAGAAATGGTTTAGATAAAATGGATCCTACCCTAGGGAGCAGCTTTATGTTCTGTGCATGATCTCATTGCTACCTGGGGAAAGGATCCAGTTGTTAATTTGATTCTATGCAGTTCACCCAGTTAATGAAGTTACAGAGTCATATGAGTCACTGCTGACCTCAAAAAACCTAAGACAAGGAGGATGAAGTGACACACGCAAGATTCTGTCTTATCTACAGGGAGATACTGTGCAGACATGAAACCACAAAGGAGACAAGCAATAATTCTTTTTTTTTCTCCTTGGTATCTTTTTAGCTGGTGTCTCCAGGAACTCTCTGCAGGGAAAGGTCGGGACTCTGTGACCTCCCAGAATACTGCACTGGCAAGTCACCATTTTGCCCCCCCAACTCTTACCAGATCGACGGGGCTCCCTGCGATGGAGGAAGGGCCTATTGCTACAGCGGCATGTGCCTCACATACAGGGACCAGTGTGTGCAGCTGTGGGGGCCTGGTAAGGCAACAGGCAACATTATATGGCATCCTGCTATTATTCACCCTGTGCAAGGCAGTAGTACTTCCATACCCATTATCATCAGCAAAGTCTGAGAAGCCTTTTCACCTCCCTTACTCACCTGGAGAAGGAAGCAAAAATTTGCTGTACTCAAACCATTCCAGAAAAAGAACAACTGAGTGGTTGGCATGGGGTGAAATGGGCTGCCAGGCTCCATAGGAGTCAGCCACATGGGTCTCTTCTTTGCAGGAGCACGGCCAGCACCAGACGCCTGCTTTGAGAAGGTTAATGCTGCTGGAGACATCTATGGGAACTGTGGGAAGGACATCTATGGCAACTACAGGAAGTGTGAGATCAGGTACCAAGCAGAGTGGCAGCCAAGAGTTGCTGGCTGGAGAAGATGTTTTTATATATCTCAAAATTATGGGCCGGTAGTTAAAACTGATCCATGCACTGGTTTCACTCCCTCCCTCCCTCTGCCTTCTGGGAAACCAGCTGCACACTTTTTGGACTTAGAGCCCTTATGACTGAAGCTTTCAGTTCATCATTTTCCTGCCTTTTGCATTTTCAAACATATTTTTTCAAAGCAACAGAAGACGGAATGTTTAAATCTGTAAGTTAAATGTAGCTTTCTAACTGAGAAAAAAATTTCTTAGTTTTACCTGTGATTTTGTTGAGGCTGGCCATGTTGGGGATTGTGAGATGGTACCATCAGGCACTGTTGCTTGGTTTAGTTCTTGGGAGGTGCCTGCTTGCTTAGCAATGACTCAACACTGCTGCTTTAATTTACATGTAGAGCTGATGTCTGCAAAACCTTCAGCAAGCCAGAAATAATCACTTTAGCCTTTGCTTTGAAATCAGGGATGCTAAATGTGGGAAGATTCAGTGCCAGAGCTCTGCTTCCAAGCCCCTGCAGTCCAATGCAGTGGCCATAGACACAACTGTCAACATGCAGAGGTGCAGAGGGACCCATGTGTACAGATCTGACAGTGAAGAAAAGGAGATGCTGGATCCTGGCTTGGTGTTGACAGGAACAAAATGTGGGAGCCATCATGTAGGTACAGTTCTGCCTGAAATGGCTTGGGGGAGGTCTCAGGGTGTCACTTTTCTACCCAGAACATGCTTTTTGGTTATCAAGCCATTAATTTCTTATGTCTAGTGCCTTTCTAGGAGGTTTTTATATTTGTTAGAAAAATAATTCCTTAGAGAAGTGATAGAAGAACACATACCAAAGGCCTTGTGTCTTTGCCAAATTAAGTCCAAGGCCAGTGCTAAATTTGGGATTTGCTAGTTAGTTGAGGTTGTCTTGCTTAAAGGTGAGACACACAACTGGAAATCAAGACATGTGAGAGCTTCTTCAGGGACTTGCCACAGGTAAACCAAGTTACTGACAGTTGGACCACACATTAGCTGGGATTTAGGGATTAACTGTTTGCTTAGGAACCAGGTTAATTTCATGGCCTGTTATTCTGCCTAGTTGTATTTCCAAGGTGTCTGGGACCCCAGAAGTCACAAAATAACAGAAGGCAGTAATGTGGTACATAACTGAAAGAGCTAACATCAAGATTTTGGATCCTTTCTCTGCAGGTTTGTTTTGAGGGTCGCTGCCAGAACACATCCATCATCTTTGATTTTGAAAGCTGTAGCAAGAAGTGCCATGGGCATGGAGTAAGTGTCTTCCTTTTCTTCTCCATTTCAGGCTGAAGCAGGATGGGCTGCCATTCTTCTGCAGGTGGTTGTTCAGCTCAGTTCTGACACCATGCTTAGGTTCACTCCAGGCTTTGCTTCCTGATTGATAATTTGCACATTCCTTTCCTGTTTGATGAATTTTCTGGTCCATGAGCATCCCTTTGACATAGGATTTAGAGAGGTCTACTAGAGGGATATGACTTGCAACTGATGAAAAACAAGAAGGCGTAGTATTATAGAAAAATCTTCTGGGCCCCATTTAGATTGAATAAAAAATGTCAGACTTCCCAAAGGAAAAACATAGTAAAAATTCATGCTTAGAATAGTTTATCCCAAATTGCTCTGCAGTGCCCCCAGGGGATGGAAAGAAAAGACAAATTCCAATGGAACAAGCTATTTGGCCTAAACAATAAGAAATCTTCACTGGATGAAAGGGAAGACTCCCGTCCTTCAGTTTACAGATAAGAGAGACACTTCTAAAAGCTGCTTTTCTCCTGAATTCAGATTATTGGCACTTCAGTTGAAGAATCCTTGTCTTTTGGAGAAAAGGAGACTATCTCAATAAAAGACAATTTCACTCCCTGAAAAAAAAAAGGTTCCAGGCACTTAACTCCCTATTTATCCCCTTGAGAGTTTCTTCTGTAGTGTTTTATTCAGCAACGGCTTAATTTGTTTTAGCTTGCAGATTCCTTTGTAGCTGGCACTAAAGTCTGATTTTTCCACTCCAGATCTGCAATAACAACAAGAACTGCCACTGCAACCAGGGGTGGGACCCTCCGTTTTGCAACAGGGAGGGAAGGGGAGGAAGCTTGGACAGTGGTCCCCCTCTGCCCAAAGGTGAGTGGGACACATTCTGCAATGGTACCTCTTCAGAAGGACTTCAGTTAGATTGAGAGCAGAGAGATTTCCATTTAACAAACTCTACTTTCTTGCCCTCAGGCTCTTCGGCAGTCATGATAACTCTTGCAATCCTGGCTCCCATTTTCCTTCTCATTGGAATCATGTTTTTATTGTATTATCTGAAATGCTGGAATAAATTTATGATCTGTTCTCTGAAGAAGACACCACAGTTCAGGTAAGTTGTCAGTGCTGTGCCTTGTCTGCTTGCGCTCCCTCCCACCTTCAGTGCCAGGAAGAAAAGACATTGCAAGGGTTGTGAAGAATGTAACTAAATGAGTTTGTTGGTAGAGTCAGTATTTGCTTCTCATTTTTTTACTTTGGTGAAAATAAAATAGAAAATACAGGACAGGGAGCCGGCAGGGGTGGGGAGGGGTGTAGGGGGAGTGAAAGAGAAAACGTATCAAAGCAATAACACTTCTTTTTCTTTCATTGCCAGTGACACCTCTGAAACTGGGCATGCAAACCCTGCCTTCAAGTTGAAAACCCCTCAGCAGCAGAGAAAGGTAGGGCAAGGTCACATTCCCAGTCCTGGGGCAGAGAAGCAGCTGCCCTGAGGTGTGGGATGTGGTTTCCTCTCACACTGCACTTAGAGACTGGTTTTATTAAAGGATGGGAAAAATAGACATCACCTATGGCTCTGATAGTCAGTGGGAGCTGAATGTAGTACCTGTTTCTAGCAATTTCCTTTCATTGCCCACTAGACATGTAACATACATGGTGGTGTTGCAGGCAGTATTTTCTATGTGGCTCATAGACCTCATGTAGGTCCTCAAAAGTATCACAGAGAGTAAAAAAAAATGGTTTGAAATGGAAATTCCTAACTCTGGGAATTTGTCTTCTGCACAGGTGATCGGCACCCCTGAAATCCCACCAAAACCTCCTGCCCAGCAAGCTCCAGGGCTCCAAATAAACAAGCATCAGTCTTCTGCCTTCTCCATGGGCTACAGCTGCAGCGTGGGGCAGCCCATGGGACCAGCACAGCCAGTGCCTCTGAAGGATGTGGCCCGGAGAACACCCCCGAGCAGGCCAGCACCTCCTGCTCCCAAACCCCCCATCTCTCAGGTATGGAGGTGTTGCACTGTCCTGCAGATGCTCTTTGGTAGGAGGTTTTTTTCCAAATGAGGCTGGTGAAGCCTCTCAACCTGTGGGATGTAGGAGTTGCCGTGTGAACCAGTGTGTGCTCTGTCTCCCCATGGGACAATTCCCGGTGGTTCTCCTTGCTTTGCAAGTGTAGCTGGCAGTGACTGTGCTGAACACTATCATACACACTTATTCTTACTTAATTCAGGTCCCCTAATGCCTCTGACTTGGACCTGAAGCTCTGATCACAAAGCAGCATTCACTTTATCAATGTCATCTAAAGAATTTTTAGCTGCAAATCACAGAGAATTATGTCAGGAATGAAAGGACTGTACAGACTTTTCCCTAAGCAAGCCTAGCATAACTCCTCTTACCATTTGATTCATGGAATCATAAAATGGCCTGGGTTGAAATAACCTTAAAGATTATGTAGTTCCACCCCCTCTGCTGTAGGCAGGGTCACCTCCCACTAGACCAGGTTGCTCAGAGCTCCATCCAACAAGCTCTTCTGAGATTACCAGTCAAGGGTAAAGTATTGAGTGCAGGATCTCTGTTCTTGGGATGATCCCCCAGGTGTCTTGCATCTGGCCATTCCTGGACTAAAGCCTTGAGAACCTCAGACAAATTTTGATGTGGACCAGAAATAGAACCTTTAGTATATTTCATAGAAAATGTTAGTCTTAACCCAAACTGACCCATCCTATGTGAGCTATGAGGTCATTTTGAGGGTTGAAAGGGAAGGGTACTGATTTACCTCTTTTGCTGGCAGCTTTGTTCCAAACTTAATATGGATCCCAAAATCTTGTGGAAAATATGGTAAATCACTCAGAGAGACTCAAACCCATTTTGCCAAAATATTATTAGGTTGGGGCCATCAAAAAAGCAAAGGGCCTGGTTATAGCAGGTAGCAGGAGGTTGGCTCCCAGACAATCTGTCTCTGAAGGATATAAAGGAAAACAACCCCTTGAGAGGTTCCTATAGAGGAAAATTTAATCGAATGGGATTGTTTCCAGCACCATTGTTCCTATGAACAGCCAGCACTGCAGCAGGAAATAAAACTAAAACAAAAGCAGGAAGCTGACTGTTGTTAATAAGACATAGGTATCCTTCCTAGCTGGTTGTTGACAAGTTCCCTACAATCTCCATTGTGTTCCTTCCCCAACACATCCAGTATCTTTATCTCAGTCATCCCTCCTAGATGGAACCCTTTTCACAGGATTTCCAAAAGAAACTGAGCTGTTTCTGGGTTGGTGGAGAGCCACAAGATGGAGAAGGTACAGGGGAAATAATATCAGTGTTTTCTAGTCTCAGTGTCCTTCCTAGATGTTTGCAGCATCTGCCAGATTTGCTCTCTTGCTATTCCTATAGGAGTTCCTCAGATTTGGCAGTCACTGGAATTTGTTCTGCCTTGTCCTTACTGGAGTCACAGGGCAAATCCTTGGAGAGCAATAGATCCCCAAGTCATCAAGCATTGCATTTATGTGTAGTCTGAGGGGACTTGCAGGATTTTTGGGTGCCCTCCAAGTTGTGAGTGCAGCTGTGTTTGTTAAATCAACACCTGTAAGCCAGCACTTAGCACAGAGCCTGAACCACAACAGGCAATCTGCTCTTGTGGGGGTAACTGCTCCCCAGAGGCATGGTTTCCACTGAAATTCATTAGATGAATGGAAAATATAATGCTCTGAGTATCCTATTAGGGACAGCTGTGTGCACAAACAAATAAAAACTGCTTGTGGGTCTGGAAATGTTTGTATGGACACACATATACACATGTAGTGTTTACAGGCCTTGTATGGGCAAATACATAGTGAGNGCACAGCCAGTGCCTCTGAAGGATGTGGCCCGGAGAACACCCCCGAGCAGGCCAGCACCTCCTGCTCCCAAACCCCCCATCTCTCAGGTATGGAGGTGTTGCACTGTCCTGCAGATGCTCTTTGGTAGGAGGTTTTTTTCCAAATGAGGCTGGTGAAGCCTCTCAACCTGTGGGATGTAGGAGTTGCCGTGTGAACCAGTGTGTGCTCTGTCTCCCCATGGGACAATTCCCGGTGGTTCTCCTTGCTTTGCAAGTGTAGCTGGCAGTGACTGTGCTGAACACTATCATACACACTTATTCTTACTTAATTCAGGTCCCCTAATGCCTCTGACTTGGACCTGAAGCTCTGATCACAAAGCAGCATTCACTTTATCAATGTCATCTAAAGAATTTTTAGCTGCAAATCACAGAGAATTATGTCAGGAATGAAAGGACTGTACAGACTTTTCCCTAAGCAAGCCTAGCATAACTCCTCTTACCATTTGATTCATGGAATCATAAAATGGCTTGGGTTGAAAGGAACCTTAAAGATTATGTAGTTCCACCCCCTCTGCTGTAGGCAGGGTCACCTCCCACTAGAGCAGGTTGCTCAGAGCTCCATCCAACAAGCTCTTCTGAGATTACCAGTCAAGGGTAAAGTATTGAGTGCAGGATCTCTGTTCTTGGGATGATCCCCCAGGTGTCTTGCATCTGGCCATTTCTGGACTAAAGCCTTGAGAACCTCAGACAAATTTTGATGTGGACCAGAAATAGAACCTTTAGTATATTTCATAGAAAATGTTAGTCTTAACCCAAACTGACCCATCCTATGTGAGCTATGAGGTCATTTTGAGGGTTGAAAGGGAAGGGTATTGATTTACCTCTTTTGCTGGCAGCTTTGTTCCAAACTTAATATGGATCCCAAAATCTTGTGGAAAATATGGTAAATCACTCAGAGAGACTCAAACCCATTTTGCCAAAATATTATTAGGTTGGGGCCATCAAAAAAGCAAAGGGCCTGGTTATAGCAGGTAGCAGGAGGTTGGCTCCCAGACAATCTGTCTCTGAAGGATATAAAGGAAAACAACCCCTTGAGAGGTTCCTATAGAGGAAAATTTCATCGAATGGGATTGTTTCTAGCACCATTGTTCCTATGAACAGCCAGCACTGCAGCAGGAAATAAAACTAAAACAAAAGCAGGAAGCTGACTGTTGTTAATAAGACATAGGTATCCTTCCTAGCTGGTTGTTGACAAGTTCCCTACAATCTCCATTGTGTTCCTTCCCCAACACATCCAGTATCTCAGTCATCCCTCCTAGATGGAACCCTTTTCACAGGATTTCCAAAAGAAACTGGGCTGTTTCTGGTTTGGTGGAGAGCCACAAGATGGAGAAGGTACAGGGGAAATAATATCAGTGTTTTCTAGTCTCAGTGTCCTTCCTAGATGTTTGCAGCATCTGCCAGATTTGCTCTCTTGCTATTCCTATAGGAGTTCCTCAGATTTGGCAGTCACTGGAATTTGTTCTGCCTTGTCCTTACTGGAGTCACAGGGCAAATCCTTGGAGAGCAATAGATCCCCAAGTCATCAAGCATTGCATTTATGTGTAGTCTGAGGGGACTGCAGGGTTTTTGGGTGCCCTCCAAGTTGTGAGTGCAGCTGTGTTTGTTAAATCAACACCTGTAAGCCAGCACTTAGCACAGAGCCTGAACCACAACAGGCAATCTGCTCTTCTGGGAGTAACTCCTCCCCAGAGGTATGGTTTCCACTGAAATTCATTAGATGAATGGAAAATATAATGCTCTGAGTATCCTATTAGGGACAGCTGTGTGCACAAACAAATAAAAACTGCTTGTGGGTCTGGAAATGTTTGTATGGACACACATATACACATGTAGTGTTTACAGGCCTTGTATGGGCAAATACATAGTGAGTGTATGTGTGTGAGCCTTGCTTCCAACCTGAAGTGCATCAGTATTGTGGCTAATTAAAAGGCTCTGGAATGTAGCTTCCTTATTACTTGCAAAATTTAAGGCTTAAAACTCTTGGATCCTTTAGTAGCCAGAATATGATATACTTTCAGGCCACAGCTGCATCTGGGAGGCAGAGCAAGTTGGTAACCCTTTTACTCTGTTTGGCTGTCCTTGGCTGAAGGCAGCTGCTTAAGGCCATCCTGTGTTAATGAAACTTGAAGGGTAAAAATGTACTGAAAAGCACTTATAACCTGTGTAATACAATAAGCCATAGCAGCAGCTGCCTGCAATCCCTTGTGGAGTCAGAGAGGGAGATGTCTTGGTTTTCCCTTTGCCCCTCAACCTTGTGTGGCAGGCAGAGATGTTACAGGCTCGGTTATGATGGGGACTCCTGCCCACTCTGCAATATTTCTCCTGGTTTTCATCATGCAGCCATAGACTGTAATATTTCTGGGGTTAACTCCAAACCAGAAACATCAAGGTGGGCAGCTCCATACCCAGCCTGCTCAGACCTGCAAAACATGAAAAAAGCCCTGGAGGTCCAAAGGACCTATGGCCATATCCAGAAGTTCACACTACGCAAAGTGAATGCCAATATTATCTCTGTTTATAGACTGGGCATCTGTCCAAGCTGAGAATTCAAAACATTTTTCCTTTCATAGGATATTTCAAGGCCCCGGCCACCTCAAAGAGCTTTGCCAGCTAATCCTGTGCCATCCAGATCCAGAGCCTGGCAGGGAAACAGCCCTGCTGTCCCACTGTCTCCTGAACACAACAGAACCCCAGGACGACTCCAGCCTGTGGCAAAGGTAGGTACTGAGTGTGGTGGTGGAAAGCACTGAGGGTCCCCTCACCCTATGGGAATAAAAGCACTCTGGAAGGAATATCAGGGTGCAGAATACTTTCATGTACAGCCTGGGTGGGTGGAAACAGAGAGGCTGTTGGGTTGGTTCCCGTTTTTTGCAGGGGTCTCTGTTTTTACCTGTTCTGTATTAAGCACTTCTTAGGCCGAACAGAATAATTTGGTTTTCCACATCCCTGAGCACTTGCTTAGACAAGGCGTTTGTGTGAACAAGGGCTGAGTGATGGTGGGTCAAGGTGTGCGTGACCCACAACTGTTAGTGAAAAGCAGCAAGACATGAAGATTCATACAGGAATTGAAAGTCCCAGTAAGGAACAAAAATTATTTCAAGCCAGTCTAGCTGTGGCTAGAGATGCTTTCTCTGCAGGGAGTGTGACAACCCACCCTTAAGGTGGATTGTCACAGGGAGTGTTTCCCAGAATTATCCTTAATAAGGGCAGTTAATAAGGGACTTTTAGACACTGAATTCAGTGCCCTGCAAACTGGACCCCGTAACACAAACCATCATCACTTCACACAGCACAGTTATATTGCCTCCAGCATGCAATACACTGGAGGCCAGCTGTGAAAAATGAAGAAAACCACATGAATTTTATTGTGCTCCAGGTGGGAGAGTTTCCTGTGTGATGCATCAGGGTATAAATGCATGTGAATGGGGACAGGCTTCCCCTGGCTGTCAGTAGCATCATCTTCAGGAGAGGGCAAGGGCAGTGCTTGTTCTTCTATCAGTGCTCACTCCTCTCTTTTCCCTTTTTCTATCTCACCCAGAATACTGGTGTCTGGACAGCTGGAGCAGCGAACAGCTTGAAAGTGGGACAGCCAGCCTCCCGTGGGCACTCCTGAAACAGTTCTGGCTTGTCCTGGCCTTCACAGGGCACTGGATGGCCTTCATCATCCAAAAACACTCACTGCCATGGACAGTGTCTGTGTTCCACTCCTCTTGCCTTCCCCACATTCTCCTCACCAAGTTGCAGTCAGGCATGCCAGGAGTGCTCCAGGTACCTGTCAAGCTGAGATGGACCATCTCTGCTGATAAACCTTTTCCACGTAGGGATGACTTGTTTATACGGTATTTAAATATTTTTGTGCAATATCCAATGCAGGGATGGGGTGATGGGGCTTTCATGTGTTTTTAATCAGTTAAGTTTTACCGGGGAGAACAAGCTGCAAGTGCAGGTGCTGGCCCTGATGGGCTTTCATGTGAGCCCCAGCCCTGTTGGCTTCCTCAGCCCCTCCACAGCTGCAGGAGCATACCTTGGTGCTATAAAGAACCCGCTGCCCCCCTGGGAGAGCAAAAGGCAGCTGGTGACGACTTTCTTCAGTTTATTCTCAGTTTACAGTGGGTGGAAAACGGGGCCACAACAGGGAGCAAACCATGGAAACAATTTGTGGGCCACTGTGGGTTTTGATTAGCTTTAGTTATAGTGGATTAATTATTTCCCTATATGACCACCTTCAGCAAGAGTGTTGCAACCTGTTTGTCCTCTAGCACTCACTTGTCTTTTCTTGGTGCTATAAAACCCAAAAGCATCCCCAGAGTGGCCCGTGAGCTCTCCTCCATGTCACTAGGACACACTCAAGGTACGATAAGGATACTCTGGCCAAGATCCAGAACAAATGGCCAGAAGGAAGTTCAGCAAAAGGCAGTGCTGTGATCTCCCCTCCAACATGCGGTACCGTGGATCAATAGATATTTTTGCACATCTCTTCAGACTTCAGTCTGTGCTGAGCAGTAACTCAGCATGGGCTGTCTGCTCCCTAAACCACTGAGAAACCTACTTTTAAAATGCCCAGGTTGTGAAACTGCAGAAATATTAATACAACAATGTGGTGCTTTTGTAGGGCAGCTCCTTTACTCCAGGTTTTTTTCTCCAGGCCATAGATGGAGAGAGCTGTCTGTGTGCACTTTAAGCAGCTGATGGTTTTGACCCTGAAGACCCTCCCTTATGAATTTGTTTTTTAGTTCTCCTAATAGTTTGGGCTTTTGTATGTTTTGGGGTTTTTTTTCCTCCTAAGGATTTGAAAAGACCTTTTGTTACGCCAGTTTTTTTTTCTTGAAATGATTTCCTAGGAGAACACAGGGAGATCTGGAGCTGTGGTTATAACAGTTCTGTTGTGTCTGATTTATTATGGAAAAATCCTCAAACAGCATGACTGCTGCTCCCCATGTGAGAAACAGTATTATTGGCATAAAGCAAAAGTCTTGTCTGATGGTTCTCTTCCCCTAAGATCTACTTAATAAAAAAAAACCCAGATGAACTCCAAGTACTCATTAAATTTTTAGTTATATGTATGTAGTAGTTTATCTGTCAGGGCTTAAGCCACACTAGTTTTCACAACTTTACTACCTCTTTCTCCACAAGGAAACAGTTCACAGGGTTGAATTTCTGGTTTATTCCTTATCTTACTAATTTTAGACCTTGTCTTGACTTCTGTGTGCCTGGAAAACAAACCAACCTGAAAAAAAACCCTCCTTTCTGAATTAAGGGATGACAAGGGAAAGACAACAACTTTATATGTCTGTTTCTACAGTTGGGATATATCATGTATGAAAATGTATATTCAAACAATCCCCAAATGTGTTTTTTGTTGGGGTGCAGCCAATGTGGCTGTGGTTGTAATGGCATGTTTTGGTGCTCAAAGGTGGAGCAGGACTGCACATACACTGTAGTAGTAGATTCAACCACAAGAACTTGATCTTGTATCTGAGCTCTCACTGAGGGCAGCAGCACCCTTCTGCTCCAACCCCTGATCTTTAGCAAATGGCCACTCAAAATCACGGAAATTTTCACTGCATTTCATGTGAGCATGCGGTCACAGTTTTAAAATAATGCCCCTGGACCCACAATGCTCAGAGAACAACTGGATGTATCCAAAGTCTAATGGAAAATCTATTGATGAAATCTCTAGCAAGCAGTTTTCAGTAAGTCCTTTTAAGTTCTCAGATATGTGCAAGAATAGGGGAGCTGCAGGAGGAGTAGAAGATGGTAAATCGTGATTTTTTTGAAAGATAATGTTACTTGGGAGAACATATATTTAAATACATCTCACTTTCTCCTGTGTCCACCATATTAATGGTTTATTAATGGTTTACAATAATGCTCTCTATGCATCTATGCAAATACTTGAAGAATGCAATTCATTGTGCCTTTTGCCTAATTTTAATAAATTTGTTGGTTGTCATTAACGAGTGTTCTTTCACTGTGTGCTATTTCATTACCTCAGTTCAAATCTTCATTCTTTATGTGGTATTTCTCCAGAGGTGGCAGGCTTTTACTAAATGCAGCACTAGGCAGTGAGAAAAGATGAGTCCCATTTACAGTAATTTTCTAAAATAAAATGCATAAAGCATTACACGCTGATTAGGATGGCAAAAGGGAAGCTAGAGTGACTGACTTGGATTATCTTCTGCCACCAAAGGAGGTCGCTGCTGTTTCACTGTGCTTCACATGCACTTTCTGCTGTACTCAGTTGTTCCTCAGCCTATTTATCCTTTAGAGCTTCACCAGTAAGATTAAAAACTTTCAGATCCACCCGCAACTGGTTTTTTTAAGAAAAAGCTTTTATTTCCCTTTCCACATTCCAAAAAAATAGTACTGAAATGTTATTTTAATAAAAGATGGCACCATCCTCTCTCCTGCACCCTGCATTTGCTCAGTGATACTCAGACCCACCTATAACAATCTAAACATCTCAAACAGCAACAGTGTGTGCTGTGGTCCAAGGATACCCCAAGCAGAGCTGCCTCTGGACCAAGCCATCTCAGGCTTAGCTGCTCCTTGTTTGGGATTTGCTGTCAAAAAATGAACTCCCATCTACCTCTAAGACTCAGCAGCAAGGTGGGAAAGCCTTTTAACTGCAGTAATACCTTCCTTTTCCACCTTCCAGCTCAAAATGTTATTTCTCCCATCCCTTCATCCTCATCAATACAAATCCAAGTGGGTTTCAAAGATAAGCCATGAGCAAAAGTCCAGGTATATTATATTGGGAGGGATGGCAAGGTGTGAACAAGACTGCTCTGGGATAAACTGCATCCCTACAGTTCTGCAGAGCATCACCCACTTATGCCTATTTGGCTTTCAATATAGCTCATAGCTCTTTCTAAAAAAAGTTTGGGGGCTTAATTGATAGTAGGATAGATCATGGGGCTCAAAGAGTTAAGCATTTGCCAAAGTCAAAGTATTTCCTAAGAGAAAAAATACTTAACATTTACAGCCACTTTGTCTTTCAGACTAAAAAGATTTTCACAAGCAGTCTTGGGGATAGTGGCAGTGTTTCTTTTGACATGGGGTTTATCCAGCCAGAGCTCCCCAGCTTGACCAAAGGCTGCCCCTTGCTCAGGTGAGGTCTGGATCAGGCCCAGTAAATTCACCAACCACATCAAAATAGCCTGGGCAGCATGGCTGCTAAGTTAAAAAACAACCAACCAACACTCCCATAAAAATAATTAATACTGTGCTGCAGAGAAACTCCTGGACCTTACAGAAAGACAAAAGTTGAAAAACATTTCCCTGTCACGGTCCAAAAACACTTCATTGTGTGAAGCCACTGAGCCTGAGTGAGTGCCTATTCCAAAATTCGCCACATTTTGCCCATATTCACCAATATTCTTGTCCCATTATTTGCAGAGCAAGTGATTAAACATGGATGAGCAGAGCCTGAATAGCAGGGGTGCACTGTTCAGTCCTTGTCTCTCACCTCTGCTTGAGATACTGGTGTGTATTTTAGAGTTCATGCCAGTGTCTAGACAGAGGGGAAGAAAAAAAAGACAAAAAAACACTAAATAAATCACTCAATCAAGGCTTGGAAATAAAGACATCAACGGCCACCCAGGGGAAGGAGTTCAAGTGTAAACATTAGCCCTGCCAAGAATAAGAGATGGGAAGGGGCCTCAGAGAGGAGCTTTGTCCCAGGACTATCATATTTCAAGAGGATTTTTGTTTTCATTGTCTGCATGTATTAAGGCACAGAAAGGATTAAACTGCTGCCACACCATGAGAGAGATCCCATGCAAAAGCCCAGAGAAGGGCTTGACTCTACCAATCTTTGGGTAAGACACTGTTGTTCTTTTATGCTTTTCCTTTTTTAAATTGCTCTCTGGCACTGGAATATTGACATTGACCCTTTCACCCAGCCTCCAGTTCCCCCATATATAACATGCTAGGTGTAGTGTGTGAATACCTTAGGTTTATCCTCTGGGGTGATGCTGGAGTTGTCCACCTCAATCAGGATGTTCTTGTCATCTCTGGTGACCGGCGCTTCCTGTTCGTTCTGGAGGACTTGTGGTAGATTCCCTAAACTGACATCCATGTCTTTGAAGGCATGGAGCAAAAACACCCCCAAAATGATGGTGAGGAAGCCACAAACTGTCCCAATGATGTCGATTACGGTCATGGTGACCCACTCCTTAAAGAGGATGATGGAAGTTGTGATGACAATGGTGGTGAACAGCACATAATAGATAGGAAACACCAAAGAGGTGTTGAAAATGTCCAGAGACTTGTTGAGGTAGTTAATTTGTGTAGTGATGGATGCCACCAGCGTGATGACCAGGATCCATGTCAGTGGGTGCTGCAGCACAGGTCGGCCAGCAAAGAAGCCCTTGATGGCAATTCCCAAGCCCTTGACTGAGGACACGGAGAAGGCACCAATAACAGAGCAGATGGTGAGGTAGATGAGGATGTTGCTCTGGCCATAACGGGGGGCGAGGTAGAAGATCAGGAGCAAGCAGAGAGCCAAGAGGATCGCAGCATAAGCAAGGAAACCTGGAAGAGGGAGACAAGAACTCAAACCTTGAGTGCATACAGGGAGCAGTATGCACTGCCCAGCCCTGGGGAGGGAAAACACGGCCTCCAGCATACCTGGCTCCTTTAGCTTGGAAATCATTTCATCCAGAGTGGTGACCTCCTCATCCTCTGGGGCATGTATCACCATCACAGTGCTGCCCACAAGGCTCAGCATGCAGCCCAGCTTTCCCAGCAGGTTGAGTCGTTCTCCAAGCAAATATGAAGACAGGATGGCACTGCATGGGACAGAAAAACATCAGCTGGTACTTTACAGTCCTTAAAAGAAGAAAGAGCAGCTGAAAGTTAAGAATGCTTTCATGTGATACAAGGATGCAAATTTGGCACAAATTAGTTGGATTTTGGTGTGTTAATAAACAATCACATTGCATCTACTACCAGCTGAACCTGCTGAGGTGCAAGTGTGATGTCTAGATCACAGCTCTTGTGTCAGCAAGGTGCAAAAATGCTGAATGTGTCACCACATCATCAAAAATATTTTCAGGGTCTACAGAATCACTCGTGAGCTGCTGGGCATTATGAAGCTTACAGTGCTCAAGGAAATTATTTCAAGAACCAGTGTAACAGACTAAAAAACCCCCTGAACCTAACAACAAAAGAGTTATGTTAATTTTAACTAAATCTTCAGAACTATTAATCCTCAGAGAAACTCTGAAGATACTGGGGCTACAGGTGTAAATGCAAAAATATCTACTTGTCCATAAAAATTTGGTCCAAGTTACCAGGAGCACTCCTAACTCTCAGTTTAGTTTGCTTATGCATTTCACAATAACAGTCTTTTTATAAAACCTTCAGTACCTGGAATCATGTATTTTGGTAGGAATCTCCTTTTTTTAAAAAAGAAGAAATAAAATAGGGTTTCAACCCTTTTGTCAACAGACAGAAGTATAAAAAACCACAACATCAGAGTGCTCTAAAAGCCTAGAAAATAAAAGGGAAATGAGAGGCAGTTTGAAAACAAGCCTGAAATTTTTGACCCTTTTAGATTTTTAGTGCTATTGACTACAAGATCAAAACAAAAAAAACAAACCAAAACAACGTTAAGCTGGTTAAAGAGCTGGAATAAAGAAGAAAGTAACACCGATATTTGCAATAATTTAACCTGCAGTGTATGTGGCTGCTATCCACATAAAGCATTTCCAGAAGAGCATACTACTTAATTCAACGGTTACCAAATGATCTCCCAAAAGGACAGTTAAAGTGTTTTTTATACAACACTGAGACATTTTTTTCCTCCAGGCAGAATAAATCATATTAGCATCACATCAAGTCTTTCTGTCTTTATGAGACAGGCAAACAAACAAAATAAAAGACAAACTGCAAATTCTAGATAAAAAATCACCTTATGAGCACGCTCAGGGCTCCCAGAGGTGTGACAATAGTTGCAGGAGCAAAGGCATAGGCAGCAAAGTTGGCAGCTTCCCCTCCACCCACTATATAAACAGAAGAAAAATAAATATCAATTAGTTACACTGTACTTTTTGTGTTTTCTCTTGTGGGCTTGCAAACCAGTATGACATCAGTTGGATAGTGGATTTTACCCTGGGGCTTTCATGCTGCTGCTGAACAGGGGCAGGTAGGGGGTGAAAAGCTCTCTATTACAAATAACCCCAAGCAGAGAGGCTCCTTTGAGCCCTGAGCCCACATGGTGGAAGAGTTGGGGGTGACAGGACTTGGCCATGTCAGGGCTGATCCATATGAACTCACTAAACCCTTTAGCCCAGCCAGGCAGCTGCTGTGTCTGAGGGTTAATGAGGGAGAAGAGCAGCTGTGAGAGCCCCAGTGCTGGGAGACTGCTCCTCGCCTCCCCAGAGAGTCCTTGGGGCTGTGGTGTCCTCTCTGGCCAAGCTGTCCTTGTCCTCAAGCAGTGAGGATTGTGTGGTCACTTACAGGAGCTGCAAGGGCAGAGCAAGGTGGGGTGACCTTGAGCTGCTGCTGTTACAAATGAGAGCCAGAAAAATAGGTTCTGGAAGACCCTCTTGTGAATTCTACTGCTCGCTGTGCAGCTCTAAGTCCAATTTGAGGAGATATTGTAAGAAGGGAGGGAAGGCGGAAGGGAAAGGTAGTTTTAAGGCTTGTCTCAGGGAAAGCAAGTTTTGCTCAAGAAAGGAGCTGCTACCAACACCTCTTTGTTATCTCCCTGTACTGCAACAGGAACCTTTCCTGGAGCTACCAGGCACACATGTGAGGCTGTGCCTGGTACACAGGCAGACCTGCCAGCTGCCTTATGAGAACCTGGCTTTTCATGTTTTTGATCAAGTAAAACTGAACTAGCAAGTCCTACCAGCCCTACAGGAGGACGGAGAGGGAGATCCTGCCTCTCCTCTCCTCGAGGAACCTCTGCTGAGATAGAACGCAACAGAAAACAGGCTTTAAGCCATGAGACAGCTTGTTCCACAGGGACAGCCCCTGGAAAAGCTGCAAATCCAAGGAAACATCTACTTACTGGTTAACAAGCCAGCCCACCAGAGCCAATCCTTTAGGTAGCCGTGGCCTCCATCTCCTGGGGAAGAAAAGCAGGAATTAACAAACATGTTCATCAGAGCAAGATATAAAAAATGTCTCTTTAGAGAGAGATAAATTTCAAGGTGAAGGCTCCCTGTGTCCTGCCCCAGAAGCTATCTGCTCCTTCTGTACACCGTGTACCATGGTTGTATTGCAGGGCCTCAGCATGAACTGCCAGAAAACCTAATGCTGATTTGATGTAGAACAGTCATTATATGACTGAGCATTTCTGATGAAAAATGATGCCTTTTACTAAAACAACTAAGTGAAAGAAAATGTGATATAAAAAGGAAGAATAGACAGACTGTGTTGGGAACTCATCCAGCTTTGGTCCTAACCCACAGGCTGTTAGACATAAGGAGCTTAAGCCTCCTGACATTGTGAACCCTGAATTTGCTGGGTCATGGAGAGACTCTGTTTTTGATAAATCTGACCTGACTGGAGCTGTCAGTAACAGCAGTGTTTGACCTGCTTTGGAGTAAAATTATGTGCTTAGATAGAAGAGGTGACACCCTGGAACTGAGAGATTAAAGGCTGAATTAGGACAAGGGGGAATGAAGAGTTGAACAAGAAAACTTCAGGACACGGGGAAAAATCTTTTGCTAGAAATCTGCCTCTTTTAGTTTCTCAACAAGTTCACAAATGCTGAAGTTCAAATGTTATGCTTTGGTATTCCTTAGAAATTGCTGGTTTATTTGTGTTGGGATTTTGGTTTTGTTTTTTGGGAGTTTTGTTTTTTTTTCTCAAGAACTCTTTTTGTCAGTTGCAGTTTTCTGTCATTAATCTCTAATTTCTTGTTAAACATCCTGAAAAACAGGGAGAGGTTTGCTCTTGTTTTACTCACGTGGCTCTGTTGTGGGAAGAGTTCATGGAGGGAAGGAGGAAAAAGACATCTAGAGTTGAAGCAATACTGGTATTTCATTGTACAAATACAATTCCAAAAAGCAAACCCATCTGTGTTCAGCAGCTGCTTGTAGCCAGAATAATGTCAGAGGATGGAAACAGGCTTAAGACCAGCCTATGGCTCAGGTGATGTTGGCACCTTTGCTGGTTGACTCTGGACAGTCATGTCATCATTCAATGCCTCTATGTGCCCATATGGGGACACAGTAAAATGGGAATGGTGATATTTACTTCCTCTGAAAAGTGATTTAAGAATTGTTCCTAGGCCTGAGAAACAATAGTGTTTTAATTATCATTACTTTGTTTTGTAGTTATGCAAGTAGGTCAGCTGCCAGCTAGGACTTAACACTGCTGCTAGAGCACGTTTGCAATGCTGATGAGATGTATTCAATTCCCCAGTGCAATTCTACTGCAGGCAGTGCTCCTCCACCACTGCCCGTCCATACATACACACCTCACCCTAAGAGCCTGGTGGTAGAGGAAAGTTATCCACAGGTTGTTGAGCAACATACCTCAGAAGGAACTCTTCTGAAACCACAAGCAGAGCTCACACAGAATGCCAGCATGCAGCTCTGCACTCAGACATGGCTTTTACTAAAGCAATTAAAGCACATGGGGTCACGGCCTTGTCTTGGTGAGTTGGTGGCAAAGCTGCCCTGTGGATCAGTAAAGGCAAGAGTGGGAGCATGGTGCTGTGCTGTTCTGTTCCAGTCTGTGGCATGGTGATGACTTGCAGCTTTGTGCAAAGGGGTTCAATTAAAGAGCTTTCAGCACTCTGCTTCCTCCTGGCCTCACTCTTACCCATGTAAGAGCTGTGATGGATATGTACAGTTTTTCTGGTGGGGCACAGTTGATCCCATAATGCATGTCACTTGCTAATTGCAGGGCTAGGCACAGGAATGCAGCTTTTAGCTGAGCTGATCTAATGCAGGGCTCTGCAAATGAACTCCTTTGCAATGCAGGGCTCTGTAAATTAGCTCCTCAGCTTCTACACAGTACTGTTGTCTCAGTCTCACACATAAAAACGCATCCACAAAAGGTCTTATTTACATTGCTGAGAGAAGATTGACTGTACCCAGACATGTTCCTTGGCCTTATGAGTACTGGAGTTTGGATAATGCATGTGGTTCTGGGAACAGCTGGGCTTCTCCCTCCTGCTCTCCACAAAAGCCTTACCTGCCCTGGTGCCTCCCTTCTCCACCAGTCGTAACAGCCCTTTCTTCTTGAGGATGACGCTGCTTCCAATGAGGAAGCTGGAGAAGACAGCCAAGCCCAGGCCAATGTAGAATCCATAATTGCTTTCCAGCCGAGTTAACCAGGAATTATCTGAAGTCCCATTGTCCTGGAGAGAGTCAGCTGGGTCAGCATCACTGATCACTTGGCACACAACCCGGTGGGAAAGGCATGAAAGGGTGATCAGAGACCCTGTGAGACCACCATAGAGATAAAAGAGCAAATTAATAACATCACAGTCTACAGTGTCTCTATTGCCCTCAGATGTACCCATGAACAGCCTCCTGTGCTGTCTCCCTAACAGCACATACCCTCAGCTCTCAAAAGCTCAGGACACTTCTTCACCCACATGTAGAAATGGCAAGGTGAGCAGCCTGTAGTTCAAGAATCTCTTTGGCACTGAATATGTTGACCAGTCTACACACTGAAGTGGAAGGTCACAAGGACCCCTCTAATAATGTAATTTGAATCTACAAATATATATGCAAGAGTATCTCCACCAAACTCTGATGTTATGGCATTGAACTATGCACTATCAATGCTTGACCTCCTTGATTCAAAGGCTGTGGTGCTTTCCAGCCTACTAATCCTTGCATCTGCCAGTTCAGCTGCAGCCTATAACTTGGGGTTTAATGTGGAGTGATGCCACACTTTGTAATTGTGCATCTGTTCCAGCTCTGTGTACTGAGCTGTATCATAAGACAATAATAGGCTCGTCTCTGACCAAAGTTTAATTTCTGTGTTACCTCTACTGTTTAATGGTTTTATTCTATTTATTTGTATAGTGCCTGAGTGTTCCTAAAGCAAAGCCAGTCCTGCCAGTGTGGAAGGACTGAGAGCAGCCATGGTTTTCTGCTTTTCATAATACCACGAGCACTACAGTCCTGTGTCTCTGGCCAAGGTGTGTTGCTGTGTGTGGGTGGGAAAATTGCTGAGTTTCTTCCACCCCTAACACTCTTACCACACCCAGCAGATCTTATTGCAATTTTCACTCTGAGTGTAATAAAGACAGTGTAACCATGGCCAAGTGGAGTGTTACAAAAGTCCCTCTGTAGTAAAAGACTTCAATTTCCTGCCTGAACTCACATAGGAAATATAGACCTAGTATTTGTGCCCTGTGCAGGCAAGGGTATGCAATGGCTAAAGTACTCCCAGCAGTGCCAGGCACCTGGGCATGGATCCCACATTTTTCCTGAACCAGGAGACTGCCTTAGATCTTCTGCAGCTGCAGTTCCTGGCCCTGGCACACATAACTGAGGTTTTGGATCTGAACTGGAAATAAGCTTTTTTCCAAAGGAAAAAATTCCAGGGACTTTCTGGATAGATTTCCAAAGGTTCCCCAATAGTATCTTTTTCCTAAGAGAAAAACATATTTGAACATGAAAATATTTCCTGGGTCACATGTAGGGAACTTGCCTCCCTGGGTGGGTAAAATATTCAATGGAAACAAGCATGAGGCAGCAGGATGGGGTGATCACCAATTGAATTAGTTACTCTTTAAAGGACTAAAACCCCAGTCCAAGCTTCTTTGTGTGCTCTAAGAGTGACAGAGCATGGTGCTGGCTGCTTGCAGTGCAGGCACTTGCTCAAGTTTTCCCATTCCTACACAGACCTCAAAAAAAAAATTAAAAAAAGACCCCAAACCCAGAAAAACAAACAGAGCAGTGACAGAGAACAGCCCCAAAGGCGAGGCGAGGGTGTTTGTTGCGGGGTAAGGCCCTGGGGTGCCGCTGGCTCATCCCCGCGGCCGCCCCATCCCGAACCTCCCCCGCCGCTCCCCGGGGCCGCCGGACGGACAGGGCCGGTCCCGCTCCCTCCGGGGCTGCACCCACCGTTGCTGCAGCTGCTGTTCGTCTCCAGCGGCTCCATCGCCATCGTTCTCCGGACGCTCAGCGCATCCCGGGCCGAGGGCAGAGCCGGGCTGGCGGGGCTGGGAAGGGCCGGGCTGCCGGCACACCTGTGCCTGCCCGGCTCCTCCTCCGGGCCGGCCCCTCGCTGGGCTCGGAGCACCGACAGCAATGTCTGTGCGAGCCTTGCACGGCCCCCTGGGGCAACCGCTGCCCTCCGCAGCCCCTGTGCCCCGTCCCCCGCCTGCCCGGGGGCAGAGGAGGGTGCGGTGGCAGCAGCCGCAGCCTGGGCAGAGGTTTCTCCTGTGGAGTGTGTTTTCCCTGTTGCAGCGGTTGGAGAAGGTGCTGTGGCAGCAGGAGAATGGCTCGAGGGTGTGTGAGCCCGGGCACAGGGTTAGGGGACCCTGGTGCAGGATTAGGGGCCCTTGATGTGAGCGGGTCGTGCACTTTACAAAGCCAAGGGCGCAGAATATGGTGGAAGAGAAAAAAGTCTTGGGCGCCACAATGTAGGAAGGTTATAAAGTTGTTGGAGAGCATCCAAAGGAGAAGAAGGTGGTGAAGGTTCTGCAGGTGAAACCATACGAGGAGCAGCTGAGGTAACCTGGTTTGTTGAGCCTGGAGAAGAAGAGACTCCAACAACTCCCACGGCAGCCGAAGCCTCTCTTGCTGATATTTGTGTCTGAACGTTTCGGAGTGTGTCGCACACCAGTGTGGTTTGTCTTCATCCCCACCCTCCTCTGCCGACCTCCCTTCCTGCATTTGTGCTCAGTGGCCGTGTTTACACAGAAACCGACTGGCGATAGAAAAGCCCTTTCGGTGCCATTAGCCAGCTTTTGCTGTAGGTCGGCAGAGATAAGTAAAACCAACGGTAAAACAGTAGCTTGTCTTCAGCAAGCCCACATTCATAGATAGAAACTGTCCCTGGCATAAGGCAATATAAAGATGTAAGATTTGCAGGATCTAAAAGTGTCTGAAAAAATGCTTTTGGTTTTTTCTCCCATAAAATAAATTGCCTATTACAAAAGAAATTGCCCTTAGACCATCAGGCTGCAACATTGCTAACACCTCATGGCTCCTTCACTCAGCGCCTGATCCTATCTCTAAGCAATTGTTTTCTCCAGCAAATGTGAGGCTCGAGTGGTTTGTGAGTCATTTGATTTTAATCAGGTCTGTTCATCCGTCACAGTTCTGTGGGTCACTGGCTGGGAGAGAATGTGCCAGCCAAATCCACATTCTCCCCTTTGTCACAGGGTACTTCATAATCAATCCAAATAATTTGGCAGCAGGTTTTGAAGTAGGAAATAGAACGCACTAATTTATCAGTGTTCTGGGAGCAACTTCTGCTGCTGTTATATATTATGGAGGCAAAAGGGGCAAGGCCCTGAGCAAGATAGTCATGGCAGGATTTAGCCTCTATTTAGCAAATTTACTTGCTGATGCTAATTAAGAGCTACTCATGCAATGTGTGAATATGACGCTGGTGGCAGAAGCTGATGTGATGGTGGAGTGGAACAAGCATTTGCTGTGTTTGCAGTGCTGACTGCCTGCAGTGGCTGGGAAGTTTGTGTCCCCTATCCCTTCACAGTCTGTTTCACCTGTTTGCTCTGGTGCTCTCTCTTTGCTTTGGGGCTCTCCCCTTTGCTGGACCTTTCCCAACACCCCAAGGTCTTACTTGTAGTTGGGGAGTCCTAATTGTGGAGTATTTATTGGCAGTTAAGACTTCAGTCAGATCTTGCAATCAATCACAGACACAAGTGTGTCGTGTTTCTTGGTGCAGTGGCTGCAGTGTATAAAATCACAGAGTCACAGGAGTTGCATTTGATGGACTTAGCAAGGCTGTGTATGACAATATGGGAGTTAAAAGCCAGGTAGGATTGGCATGGAATTGCCTTTGGTACTCAGTCAAAGGCAAGTTGAGACTGATAACAATAAAGCAGGGATGAAGCCAATACCTCTTTTATTGCTTCATGTCCTCATTTTAATGGGAAGGGTATAATTAAGGGAATTCAGCTCCAAGCTATGACCTCACTAGTTGATACTCACATCAGATGCTGCCTTAAAAATAACTCACCAGAAATCAGGGAGTCTTCCTCAGCAGCTCACCTTCTAACAATGCAGTTCCTCCTGAAATACTGGTTTACAGGCTAAAAACTTGACTGGAATCCAGGGGGCAGAGCAGGAAAGCTTTGCATGCAAATAACCTCTTTAGCAACATCAAAAGGTTTTTCTTTCCCTTGCTCTTGTCTGCTCATCTCTTCTGGTCTGGAAAAATTTCTGGAAAAATACTGGGTATCAGTTTTCCCGTGTTAAAAATAATGGCAGAATTATCCTGCTAACAGGTGATTGAAACTTTTGCCTTTGGATGTCTACTATGCGTGGTTCCTGTGGAAACTTTCTGAACAGGGTTGCAATACTCTGCTTTGGTTTTGTATAGTTTTAGGGCTCCAAGGAGCTGTTTGTTCCTTCAAAGAAAGAGTGTACATGCTTTTTCTGGTAATGATCTGATAGTGTAGGGGTTAAAGGAATTGCCTTGTGTTGGATGATTGTAGTACTACATGAAAGGATGCTCAAAGCTTGACTGAACTTTGTTCAACAGCTTTTAATTCAGCCTGTCTCAAGTTAACCGTGTCTGCAGTGGCTGATACTGTCATTTGGTGCTACAAGAGTTTGGATAACACCAACAGGGAGAGTTCCCAAGCCTGTCACACCCATGGTGGGTTCCCACTCTTGTGGTACTGCTCTCCCCGTGCCAGTGCACATACCTGTGGGTCTGTGCTGAGGAGCTGCTGAGTGATCCAGGTTCTTAAATATACGCAGCTCCTTTCTCCCAGGGTTGTTAAATATTTTATCCAGATCCATTCTGTGATCCAGGTCACTGTGGCCTCATAAAGCATGTATGTTGTTAGAACAGGAGTAATGGGCTGGAGATGGATGGAAGCTGGTGCTCAATGGGCATCAGAGGACTTAAGGCACCGAATTGAGCAGCAGTGGCTGCCAGGAGGGGAAGTGACAAGCAATCAGCAGATCGTTTGTTTGCAGATCTCTTATCTGCCAGACGTTTGCATCAGAACTCTACATCAAGCAAAACGAAGTATGAAAGACACTCCTGGCTTGCAGAGGGGGGCGCAGAAAGGGGAATTTTGTTGTTTTTCAAAGAATAAAACAATGATCAATGAACTGTTCTTTGTATTGGTGAGGTGCCTTTAATCTGAAGATGTAAACATATTTAGGAACATTAGGAAGATGTGGGCCTATATCTTTGATACTGGTCCCTTATTGTTGGGTCAAAATCCAGTCTTGGACCTTGACACTCAAAGCAACCATTACTTCTGGCTTCAGGTGAGACCGTGTCAGCTCTCAGCACTTCTTAGGGCTGGTGTGAAAACTGGGGTGTGCATGAGACAGCAGCTAAAATTAGTTTAAAAAGAGAGAAATCTTGCTGGAAGAAAGACTGAAACCCAACCTGCCCAGTATCCGTGGCTGAGGCAGGAAGTCCTGCTCTCCTCTCTGCCATTCCCTACCACAGAACCATGTTGAAATCAGCAAATATTGGGCAACTTTCAACGCTCGGGCAAACAGTCCTGCACAGCAGGATGTCACCCACAAAGCTGCAGCACATCCTGACTTAAAGCACAGGGGAAAGATCAACAGAGCTGCCTGGTCATGGTGTAAAGTTCACTTCCAATTTTATATGAAGAATCATTGCATTTCTATTCCTCTTAAAGATAGGAAGCTGTTCCCATCAGGAAACCTTGGGAAGAAGCTACGAAATGGAACATCAGTTACAGTGTTTAGAGCTGATGAGCACAGGAGCTCTCACTCCCATAGATCCATGTCAGTTGTTTCACCCTAATTCCTCAGCTCCCAGGTGTTTTCCCTTCAGTTACCACTACTCTTTCTGCAGTCAACAACTGCAGCTGCTTCTTGGATGCTCTGAAAAACAAGAATGGTTTCAAGTGGAAATTTGGGAAAATAATAGCAAGGAGAGTCTCCTGGAATAAAAAAGGCCCCTGTGGAGTTTGCAAGGCTCTGGTGCTGAGAGGAAATTAGCTCCTCGGTTTAGCTTTATATAGAACTTGTCAAATTCTATTAAAAATAATTAAATAATTTTCCCCCCACTGGCCGCCTCATAATAAAACAAGTTTCATATAAATATTCATTGCACAAGGAAGTTTTTCTCAAAAATCATTAACTCTTCGATAGGAAAATATGTCTCTTTTGGTGTTGGCCACAAAGCCTCTTTTTTTTTTTCTTTAGTTTTGACAAAAGCAAGAGAGTTTTATCAACTTAACTTTTCCTTTGTGCCAGGTGCAATGGAGGCTCTCCCCAAATAACAGATATCACAACAATGATGATGACACCATAAAGTAAAGTCTGCCCATTTCATGATGAGCCAAATTTTTATTTCTCTTCATCACAAAAGTCATCCAACATTTGTTGTACACACTGTTGGTTGCTGTGTTACGGGACATATCACCAGGTACCAGATGCTTTTACTCTTGCAGAAGCACTTCTAATGGAGATGGAAGCTTCTGTTGGCTGTATTTCAGAACAACAGCAAAAAATACAAAACCAAAATATCATCTTCAGCTGCATAGCAAATATGGATCAAAAATTTAACACTGTATCAGATCACAAGCGTAAATATACCTCACCATAAATAAAATTCATTGTACAAAATAACTCAAGCAGCTTTTCATACAAATATGGTACATTTGACAACAGTTTTTGAGAATATTTTCTTTGTTTTTTTACACCTTCAGTTCTTTTTTCTTTTGTTCTCAAACACACATGAACCTACTGGACTGGAGTAATGCAGGAGAAAAAGGACTAATATTGTTCCAATGCTACTAAGTGCTGTCAGAGTTTAAAAGGAAAACCATCGAAGTGCTGAACTATTTTGCTCCCCCTTTCTATTGTAGCATTGAAAGTCAAGTGTGGCATCTTCCCAGAAAAGCATGTGCACTCCCAATAGTCACATTTTATAATGGCAAAGCTGGAGGGAATATTAAAATAACCTAGTCTGACTTTATTCATGACACAGGCCATCCTTTCTTCCCGCTGTAATTCCTGTATTGAGCCAACAACTTGTCTTTGAAGTAGACATTCCAAGTGGTTGCTGGTAAATCCTGGGGAGTTTGCAGACTACTTCAGCATACGCAGGAAAATATAGATAAAAAAGCAAGTCCATAGTCATTGGACTTCTAAGTATTCAGACAGAAGTAAACATTTCCCTAGGAAAAGAACATTAGGGGTGTGAAGATTATAAAAGGCTGAAAACTATATGGTTGGAGCATGTCTGCAAGGAAGACACTCAAATTTGTCAGAAAGTCTGCAAGTGTGGAGAATATGCCCAGACCTGTAGTAATGTTACTGTTTAGCCTTACTGTCAAAAATTTGCTCTCTATTTGCATTAACAATTATGACATTAAGAAAAAGAATAGGAGTAAAACCAGTCCATTTTCATGGAGTTGTTTAAAGACTTAAGCCTGGACCTCTTTCTCATACACAGTCAAGGAGGATGAGAGAATTGAAGCTAAAGACTATCTGAATCCTTAAGATAACCAAAGGACAGTAACATCAAATCTCAGAAATGAAGACCTTAAGGTAATTCCTAGCTGATATCTCATACTACTTGAGCAACAAGGCAAAACATCTGCATACACTCTACAGTCAAAACACTTTATATTTTGTTCATGCACTTTGACATTTTGCTCAAAACATTTAATCCCTTGGAATCTGAAGGGATTTTACATTCTTGCTAGCAAATTCAAGGGCAACAAATAGATTTCATCTACCTGTTCTTTCAAGTACGTGCAACTGTGTGTTGCAGGGTTTCTGAGAATTATGGCAAAACTACAGAAAAGAAACCAAAGAGATTTACAGGTTTAGGTGAAGTATCTCGCAAGTCACTCCAGACCTAAAGAGATGAAAACAGGCATTTTAATTCACCTTACTATATCCCATTTTGTCTAGGTAGCTGAGAATGGGCCATTAGGGTACAGTTCATCCTTTTGTGGCAACCTCTTGCTCGTGCTGGTTTCTGAGAAGATGGCAACATCCTATAATATGTCAGATGCAGTAAGACATTTAATTTGTGCTGTGCCTAGAGGTGGCTCTAAGAGCCAGACAGGGACTTGTGCCACCTTTTGAGCAACACTTTCATAACAAAATAACAAGCACTTACTATTTAGGTCAGGAAAAATAGCATATTGGTTGGATCTATCTTTCTTGTATCTTGTTTTCCACAAAAAATAAAGTGCTTGATTCTCCTCTTCCTTTTAAAAATATATATCTTTAGATACCCTCACTCTAGTAGTGTAGAAGTGTTGGACCATGATGGAAAAACACAATTGACATCCTTAGTGGAAGAGTAAATAAGAGAGCAAGAGCCCTGCAGTGTCATCAAGTCCCAGATGCTCTTCTGCTGCTCTTCCTCACAACATGGAGAAAACAACCTGCCATGTTGGGCTGGGTCCTTCCCAGCCACTCCAAGATTTCAGCCAGACTTCCTGAGATTTCATTTTACTTTCAGATTATTGTGCTGCACAATTTCCTCCCTGCAGTTGAAATGTCTGTCTTGGCAATTAAAGGAAACTCAAGGTGTGAAAATGCTCAGCACTTGTCATGTGTGGGATATTTATTGATTATCAAGGGAGTAGGTGATGGATATCTGGAAGAACAAATTCATCCCACCCACCCTCTTGCCAGTAGCAGTCTGCTGGCTGTTGTTTCCTAAGACAAAATACTCCAGCTGGGACATTTCTACTAATTAATTCTATGTTCCCTCTGAGAGAATAAGTGCCCAGGCTCTGCCTTTTCACATCTGTAACAGCATGCAGTTTACAAGGCATGATGAAATGCATGAAATGAATATATATTATCACATCTGTATACTGTCACAGCAATTATCTACTGTCACCAGGCTAAAGCTGAGGAAACACTGGTAATGGTGAGGCTGGGATCATTCTCTCTTGGAGCATGTGCTTTGATTTCCTTTAACGTCAAGCACCAGCTTTTTTATCACTCCAATGACACTACTGAGGGGAAGCAGGAAGGACCCTGTGTTAAAAAATCCTCTTTGAAGTTCCACCTGAATTTGATCTCATTATCCACTGATCTTAGATTAGCTGAGTGGGAAAAGGAAATGGACTCCAGTGTTGCCTCTGAATGCCTTTAAACTTGGAATATTCTCAGTATTTTTTAATTCTTATCCTATATTTTACCTCTTCTAAACAATTACATAATTTCTGAGTGATGGGAAGTTTCCCAAGCCCTGCTGATAGTCATCATTCTCTGAAAAAAAGGTATTTGGTTGCTGTGCCACTAAGAATTTGTCTAAACCAAGGGGAAAGAGCATCCCTGAACATATACAGATTACAAACCCCAGCTCCCATGGTTGGCTGGAGACCACAGATCGTGTATCTTTAAGGTAACTACACTTGCATCCTCTCAGGACCAATGATTATTACCACCCAAATTATTATATTCAAGAGCACATTCATATGAATGTGGCCTCTTCTGTAGTCCACAGGAAATCTGGTTTAGTCCATGGGATGTATCTTTGGGGGAGAACCTCTGTATTAAAATAAGTGGATGCCCCATAGCAAGGGAAAAGCCAGGCCATTTTCTCTTTCCCCAGCTCTCTGAAGTGCTGAGGAGTTATCTGGTGACTATATCATTGCTACTCTGAAGCCCACATGTCCTTTTAACAAATGCTGGATGTGGCAGAGAGCATGAAGCTCACTCCAGTCTGGGGCATGCAGCCATCTACAACCACCCCTGCAGGGCTCCTCTGTGCCCACCCCTTGATCCTCAGGGCGCTGCCACAGGTGACATCCTGCCTTCATCCATCCCTTCATCCCCTCAAAGAGTGAATCAGGGACTTATCTTCAGACCCTCCTGCTCGGGGGTGTCAATTTGTCCCATTGCTTCTGTGGTGGGAGTGTGTTCCTGGTGCTGTGGAAGTGTGAAGCTCTTCCACCAGGACTCCCACATACGGGGCTGCAGTATGGCTTCAGAGTGATGTGTTTGACTGAGCGAATCACAGGGAAAAACCAGACCACTTCATGGAATAAAAGCACATTCTTCCCTCCCACCCCCACCCACCCCCAAGTCTGAAAGCTACAAGTAAAACCGATCACAGGGATGGTACAGAGGAACATGCACTCAAACGGGGCCGAGGGGAAGATGCATCCTCGGGTGTAGAGGCATACCCAGCACTGCTTCAGTGCCAGGTCTCATACCAAGTTTACCCCTCCCAGCTGGTTTGGGTTCAGTCCCTTCTCCCTTCCCAACCCACGTGGGGTCCGTGTCCACTAGCAGGTGGTGGCCAGCGACTGGTGGATTGGGGGCTGGAAGCAGCGCACGTGCTCCACTGTGGAACTGTCTGTTTCCACCGACTTCATGTACTTGTTTAGAATGGCAAAAATCTCGTTGTTCAGGATCTGGTATTTCCTGATCCTGTCGGCCATCTTCTTCAAGGGCTGGAGGGATGGTGAGGGAGAAAAACAGTAGATGAGGAGTCTTATGTCATCTGATCACCTCCACCCTGCTGCTGGAAACCTCTGCTAAAGCAAAGCAGCTGGAACGTGTTACTGTTCCACTTAGCACCTCCCAGGGACCAGTGACTTGCTTCATTATACGGTTTGATGACTCAGGCCAGAGCATTAACAAGATCAGCGAGTGGTCCTAAATTAACCATTCTAAAGTCTAGACTCTCAGATGCTTATTGATAAAGCCACCGAGATCACAGGATGGTTGCTGGAAATATCAGCTCCTCAGATCCTGTTTCCCAACCCCAGGAAGAAGGAGAAAGCTTTGGGAAAAAAGAGATTTGATTTTCAAGGCAATTAAAACCTTGGCCTCTCTGCTGAGACTGCAGATGGAAACCTGACACTGAATGTGTCCAGTTCAATAAGGTTAAAACTGGACATGGTTGTAATCGATGAGTTTGGACAAAGCAAGATAGAATAAAAAAGAGGTACACTACTTCTTGTTCCTTTGGGACCTTACCCTTCAACTTACCACATTTTTTATGATTTCATCCTTCCCATCCTGCCTTTGCACTTTCAGCAGGTGGTAGCAGAAATCAAAGAGGTCAAAGCGCCGCTGCTGTCCAAGAAGAACAATGATAGAGCAACCTGCCCAGTTCAGACCATCTCCAAAGCACTGCCTGGAAGGAGGACAGGGAGATGGGGTGGAGAGAGATGACAGGACAGAATTAGGCATGAGAAGTACCATGGCACCAAGAACTTTCTTTGGTGAATTCCTAGGAAAATCAGATTGAGTCCTGCTCCTAGAAAGTGGGTATACACCTAGAGAAACTGAACTCAGAAGGAGATGTGCAGAATTACACCCAGGCCAGGCTGTGCAGGGTTAATCGCAGGGAGAGATGGGCGAGGACCTAGTCCTGGGTTGTTGGCCCATCTACCCACCTCTTCCACCTTGCTCTCTTCTCCAGCTGTTCTGATAGAAAGCTCTCTGAGCATCAGTTTAGATCCAAGGACAACACCACCAAGGACCCACGTTCTCCCTCTACCTCCACAGTGACCGGGGCTGTCACTGCAGCTGAGGGCACCTCGGGGGCTTGGCCAGCCCCACTGGCTCATGATGGCAGAGCCAGCTGCCAGACACTCACTCTGCAGTGAACTCGTTGGTGCCCACGGGGATGCAGTACACGAACTGCATGGCACTCCAGAGCCGGTGAAACTCCACGCACTCGTCCACGTGCATCACCCCGTTCGTGGGGGGTGGCCCGCGCCAGATGGGGTCCTGCAGGTAACTCCTAATCCGCGTCAGGATCACCTCGAACATGGACAGCCCGCAGCACAGCCGCTCCTTGGTTAGCAAGTCACCCTCCCGGGCGATGGCTATTTGCTGAGGATGAGGACAACCAAAGAAATAGAAGTGATGACGTGACATAGATGGACCCTCTCGTGGGACTTAATGCTTCCTGTTCTCATCCCGGCTCTTTCAAAGTTAACACAGACCCCATGGAAGGTCCAACCTTACCTCTGATGGCTGCTCCATGGCACTTCCCACCAGAGAATACTCAGCCCTCAAACAAAAGAAACTTTAATATCGTGCTCAATTGTATTTCACTGACCTCAATGGAACAACTATGCACGTCAGAAAATCAAAGGTGAAGGCAAAGCTCTGATCAGAAATACTGATTCTTAATTCTGCTAGCATGCTGTCCTGTTCTCTTAGTGCTACTCAGCGTTGCTGGGTTTCATTTCATGATTTCTGCAGATTATGAAAATAGAACAGGAGAGAACATTTTGCTTCCCAGAACATTGCCATCGTCTCTTTAAAATGTAGATAGCCTATGGCTTACTTGATTTCTGCTGTAGTTAGGGTTAAAAACCTCTGAGGAAGATGAGAAGCCACTAGAACCTTGATACTGGAAAACCTGTGGTTTATAAGAAAGTCAAATAATACTTTTTCCAGATGTGGAATATTTACATGCATGGAGAATTTCTGTGACATCCCCACTCAGATTTAGATACACAAATCTGGAATGGCTTACTTGGATGGAGTTATTTTGGATTTTACACTAAAGGAAAATGAAAAGAGAATTAACTTCATTTCAGCCCCACTGATCCCCTAGAATGAAAAAAAAAGAGGGATTTTGGCTATCTGAGATTAGCTCAGTTGGTTTAGAGCATGGTGCTAATAACACTAAGGTTGTGTGTTTGATCCCTGTACAGGCCATTCACTTAAGAGTTGGACTTAATGATCTTTGTGGGTCCCTTTGAACTCAGAATACTCTGTGAAATAAGTAAGCAGGGCCTGCCGCCGAGAGCACTGACCCCCCTGCGCTCACTGAGTGGGGCTGTGGTGCAAGTGTGCGGATCACTCACTGCCCTGGTGTCCTCTTAGCTGTTCCATTTCTTGTTGTTTCCAGTGGCATGACTTTCTCTTTGCAGTGCTGCCAACAATGACACGGGAAATGGGAGCTGAGTGCTGTCAGAGCCATGTCTGTGGCTGCGGGAGGCTCTGGCTCTGCCGTTCTCACCCCAGTAGATGAGAGGCTGCCCTGGCCCCACAGGCAGAGCCTTTTACCCCTCTCCCCACTTTGGCAGAGGCACACAGAGGAAGCGTGACATTTACTAAGACCCTGCTTATCCCAGAGGACTTCCTGGAGCCTTAAGTAGTTTTTAAGCATTTGCTCCATTTCAGCTGTCCCTGTAATGCCTATAAAAATGTTATCTCAATCAGAGTCATGATGGGGACTCAGAGCAGCTGGGACAAAGGGCAGGGACATGCCGTGGCCAGACGTTAAGAACGTGAATTATGCTTGGTTTACTTGGGTCATCTTCATTCCACTCTGAAAAATGCATGGCTGTGCCTGCACATCTCCCTTCCTGACTATTAGTTAATGCTGGCAGTATTAAGCATTTTTAGTTCGGTGGCTCTTGAAATTAAAAGCATTATAATTCTTGCTTGTGTCACAATTTCAAGGATGTTCTGGGAACCTCAGTTCAATTAATGTTCAACTAATAGCAAATATCACGGGAAAGCTGTACTGGACCCAAGATCCCTAAATCTGCTAAATGCAGGAATGATATCAACAGTTCCATGGCACACACCTGCATGTGTTTGCTTAGCAAGGGAAGATTTATTTTATCCACCTTTTAATAGCTAAATGCTGTACACTTCCCCTCTCCTCCAAGCTCTTATGGGTACAGATCTGCACACATTAGTCTATCACTGCAAAATGAGGACACTAGAAGTAGAGCCATTTCAAATATAAATTAAGTGTTAGTATTACTGTTTGCTACTGTGACAAAAGAGGTACTTATGAGAACAAACCTCTCCAATGATCTCAGCACACTCTTTCTGAAGAAACCTTAATTTAGAAAGGGGTGCAACTGGTTTTCAAACCAGGCAGTGCCACTCAGTTATGCAGATTCACAGACAGAATTTGGTTCTAAAATCCATCACAGTAAGACCAGTCTTTGATACAGGACTACCATCCTTGCATAGATATTTGATATGGGGAAGGTAGTTGGAGACCTCCCTCACAGTCTGGGGTCCCAGTGATTTCTAAGATCAGGAGAGGAAGGATGCTCTCAAGATAAATTGTCAGAGTGCTGGCTCAACTATTCCCTCTGTCTTCAGAAGGGAAGGCTCCCATTACTTCCAGTGAAAAAACCAGACTGACCAAGCATGGATTTGAAAATCCCTTACTAAATATGTAAGTATTAAAAGGGAGAGGATTCCTTTAACGAACCACTTTGAACCCCCTGGTTCTTTATGAATGACCCAGTGAACAGCTGCTTCTGGATTCCCAGTGTAATTATTTACAAGAATCACTGACAGTTTTCCTGCCATTGCAAAAATCCAGTTTTGATTTCCCAGTTTTTGAAGCTCTTTTACAGCCCATTAACTGGTGAGCTTGCCAGAACCCTACCCAAAACCAGCAAAGACTGACAGATCCCCACTAACTCTGGCTCAGCCCTTCACAGCATGGGAATCTAGGAAATACATAGGATCACCTTTTGGTGGCATCTAGCAGGCAACTTCTGCTCAGATTCTGGACAATTGCTAAAAGACATTTATGCATTTTGCAGGAAATATCCCATATGGCCTGTGTCCAAAACTGCATTTCCAAAATGCATGTCCAAAACTGCATAAGGAGCAAGCTTAGAAGCTATGGAGGCACCTATAGAAAGCAAGTCTTGTGTTCATTTACATTTGAGCTCAAAAAAAAAAAAATCTGGTACCCAACTGTACCTGTGTGATGAATATGGGAACAGTTTACAGAAAAATTACTTTTCAGTGGGACATGAAATACCTTTTCTTTTTATTACCATTATAACTACGGCAGGAATAAGCAACGAGTGACTCTAATAGCAGATTCCAATGATGATTTTGCATGGAAAGAAGGAGAGAGAGAAAGACCAACACAAAGACACAAAAACACAGAGGTGAATTCTTTTTCTCGAGTGTCTCCTTTAAAAGGAAGTGTCCACAAAGTAAGACAAAGCCCTCAGTTATCCAGCCAATTTCTTTGTTTCAGATGATTTCCAATGATACTACAAAGCTCAAAATGTCCTTGATTCATCAGAAAAATAATGAAAAAAAACAGAAAAAAAAAAATCAACAACTTTCTGTCTGCCATAGATCTGTCACCTCATACAGCTGGGTGTTCATTCCATTTCCTCGTCAGTACATTACAGGAAAAGGGTGTTGATTCATTTGGCACTTTGAATGCTTTCTATCTCATCCATGAAAGTTTGATTATTACTATCAATGGAGCTAAAATTCTGCCCATTACATTGGTCAGTCTATGGAGATATTTTTATCCCAAGCTGAGACCCATGTCAAGAAGATACTTTAATGGAGCCATAATTTTAAGCATGTGCTGAAGCTCTAAGCATGTGCTAGGAGGAAAACCATTCTCAGATGTATTCCTTGACAGAGATGAGCTTAAAAATGGACCACACTAGAGCCCTAAAATGGGATCCCCAAAAGTGATGGCAATTGATTAAGTTAGGTACTGCCCTGTAAAGTTTCTTCTCAAACCACTCCAGCAATTCTCTGTATTTTTAAAATGGAGAAGGACAGTTCTTTGGAGTTGTTCTGATTCAGAACTGGCTTCTAGCACATTTGCCTTACAGCTCCCTGCCAGCTCTCCAGATTGGAAGCAGCAACACAACACCTCTGGACCCACTCACAAATTTCCTTTCAAAGTGTCTGCTGGGGCAAGGATTCTGATTTGCTTGTTCAATCGGTGTTTTGGGGAAAAAAATACATTAATGGAAAAAAAAAATAAGATCACTTTCCCAAGGCCAAACAGGCCATCTGGGGACTGCTAAGAGTTTTCAACAGCCATCCCTTTCAATGCAATCCTTACCTGCGGAGTGCCCAGCCTCTCTATTAAGGGAACCAGGTGAAGTGGGGCATACTTGGCTTCGAGACGCTTCATGCGCACCTCCAAGCGTTCTCCTTCTGTCAAGCGAGCAGCAAACAGTGAAATGAGAGGAGGAAGTGGAGACCCGCAATTTCCGCTGAATTTGCTCAGAGCTGCCCCCCAGCAACCATCCAAGGAGAGTGTGGATCAGGGAGCCAAACCAACAGCAATGAGGGAACCAGTGATGCAGAGAAGGGGGGGGATGTGCAATTGCAGTCTCAGCAGCAGCTTTATCACACATGTCCAAAAGCATGTCCCTGTTACCAGTCGCTCCTGTTGGGATGGACATTTCATGCTGTCATTCTCCAAAGAGGCTCTGAAATGGCTCTAAAAACTGAAGACAACCCCCAAACTGACTGAGGTATCAGGCTACAGGAAATGCACTCTTGGCTTTTGTTTGCACCTGATGTTTGGCTGTATACTTATCTATTTGGAGGGGGAAACAGGGCTACACCTAATCCTAAGCAGAAAGGGGAGAGAACCAACTTCTGGGCAGAGACCTCTGAGTCTGCCCACTGCTTCCCTCTCAGCTTCTTACCTTTGATGTAGACCCTGGGCAAAATATTTTGGAAGGGAGCAGCATGCAGCAAATCACAAACTTCTTCCTGGGACTGAGGCAGGAAGAAAGAAAGATAAAGTAAGTTAAAAAATACCTACAGGGGATGAGTGAATGGCTCAGGGGCCTGGGCAACACTACAACAGTTTATGTCTACAGCACCTATTCAAATCCAACCCAGCTCAGTAGCAACTCCAACAGTTTGAACCTAAATGAACTAAAACAGCTTAAGACAGAAAGCTTCCATAACTCAAATAAGTTATTTCCTGCCTGTACAAGGCCAGACCCTTATATTTATTTTCTGCCCTACTTATTAGCAAGCAAGGCAGGGGGTAAAATACATGGAGGTTTCAGTTTCATCTTACCCTGATGAATTCCTGCTGTCTGTTCTTACAGAGAGTGCCCAGGTGGAAATTACCCTTTGGCTTAGTTACTTTAGGAATTGTATGTGTAAAATATATGGATGTATGGCTCTACTGCAAATAGATAGATCATACATTGGTCTGAAATGATTGGGTTCTTTGTATGGCGTTCTCAGCCAGGGCTATCAGAATCCCAGTGGTGCAGGCACCAGGGAGAATAAAACAGAAGTCCAGAGAGGAATAACATCATGAGATGCCACCTGAGGGGATGCATGCCAATGCACTTGAGAAAAAATAATCCCAAACACAGATGCACAAGGAGGAGAAACCTAGAAATAGGCAGGTGGAGACTGAGGAGTGATGGCCGACAGTACATTGTATACGAATCTGCAATGGGAACAGCAGCAAGGAAACCAAAGCTGTTTAACACAGAGGCATCGCGTCACGACAAGGCATCAGCCTGCTCCTACAAAAGCCTAGTCCTAGGACATGCTTTCAGTTCTGAGCTTTTTGTAGAGATGTAGACACACTCGAAAGCAGATCATGACAGCGCAGCAAAAGATACCTGGGGGCCAGATGGAATGACTCGGCTGGACCTGTTTGGGATGCATGGGGGGACACCCCACCTTCCAGCCAAAAGGACAGTGTAGCATGGAGCTGCAGGAGGCTGTACTGGCGCATGATGCTGGGATGAGAGCAAGTTTGTGGGAGTGCAGTTTGTGACACAGTGCTGGAGGGACAGGAACAGTCTGGGATCCCTCCATGGGCAGAGAGACGCTGATGCTAACAGAGTGAGCCTGTCACCTTATTTATTTTGTTTGTAAAACACTGTTCATTCCTAGATGAATGTTCTTCTACTGCTGTTTCCCTCTGATAAAGAGTATTTTCACCATTTGCAGCCTGCATTCACCTGATAACTGTCCCCAGATCAGTCATGCTATTAACAGACCTCTTCCCCAAGGCCCATTAACTGAGAGTATGAATTCTGCTTAGAAATTTAGTCCCAAACAACCCCTCATGCCTCGAACTTAAACAATAAAAGGAGGGTGGAGCAGACTGAGCACCTGTACCAGAGCAGTTTTTGCCAGCAAATACCACCAGCCTTAGATCACTCAGACAGCTCTTAAGGTAACTGCAACATAAAAGCAATTCCTCCTGCTGCTCAAGAGCTCCATTAGAGAGAAAATCTTGTTCTGTGATGGCTCTATGCATCTAACACCTTCCAGCAAGTGGGAACCAGTGCAGCTGCATGGAAAATGGCTTTATATTCTGAATCTATTTCTGTGGGTAAAAATAGGGGATTGGAGAGGGAGACACTTTGTCTGGCACAGAAAATGTACAGATGTGGACTTTGATGGGCAGACTTCCTAAAGGGATCCCCAAACCATTTTTGCTTTATTTTCTGCTATTCTAAGATGCCAGGACAGTGCTGATGTACAGTTCCTGGGACTGAAGGAACAGATTTTTGTGGAAACGAAGGGTTTCTAAAAGAAACCACTATGTGTCCCCTTGAGTGTTCATTTAAAGATGGGACAGAAAAGGCAAATGCAGTACATCCAGCATAAAACCCAACACTGAGAACAGCAGAAAGCAGTGACAATGCCACAAAAGGAATAGAAACTGCCAGAATATAGTTGGCAACTCTGGTCATTCTATAAAAGCCAAGCTGTTAGGTGATAGAGAGATATACATCTCTCTAGTTTTCTTAATCTTAGGCAACCACTTCTCACTGGATATATTTTACACACCATATCAGGAGTTAAGTCTCCTGACCTGGAGTTAAAACGCAAAGGCAAGGGTAGAAGTATATCTATTTTGAGGACATGCAGGACATTTCAGTTTTCCCTATGCTCTATGGTTGGATAAAACTTGGATCTTAGAAATTCCTTCTGGTTTTGCTCTGAACTTTCTGCTTTGCTTGGAAATCCCATCTTATGCTAGGGAAGTCTTCCTGAAATGACCCTGCCAAAATCATTATGACATAAAATGTATATATTTCATGTAAAATGGTGTTGTTGAACACTCCTCACTTGGCTCTAAGCCAAACTATGAGATAAATTCATTACAAAGTAAATTTATTGTGTGAAAAGCTAAAACGTAAGAAGATAGGTGGTGTTTAGCCACAGCCTTTGTCCCACACCAGAAAGGGCATCACATGAGCTGAGAAGTGGAGAGGCTTGTGCATGTGTAAAACACCTGTGCAGGGGGCAATACTGAGTTGTCACTCCAGCTCAATTTTCAGTGAAGATATCATAGGAAATGTATCATCTGCTCTTCTCAGATTTCCTTCCTGTTGGATTGCTGTATCCATATCACCATTAGAGTCAACAAGGTTGTTTCCATTGAACTGGCACCCCAAAAGAGCAAAGGGCTCAAATCTACTTCTCACAGTACAAACATGTGTATAAAAAAGTATTGATCCCTGCCCCAGAGAGCTTACAATCTAGAAATAAAATCCAGTTGGTTTTATTTCTGAGAAGGATAAACAAGGGCTAGCTCTGGATACAAGAATTAAATCTAGATCTTCCAGTATTCAGATTCTCCTTCAGCAATCCCAGAGGCCCGACCAAGTGCCAATGCACACCATTCCCATGGACATGCCCAAAGAATCCAATAACACAGCCCCAGAGAGACCCTGAAAACACGAGAAGCTGGAAAATTACATTTCCCAAACTCTTCTGCTGGAGAACCCACTTCCACTTATACTCTTGAGCTGGAAATTGCAAGTATGATCTGTTGGTGCAGGGGGTTTTGCCTTACCAAAGCCTGCTCGATAAGGAGGCAGAAGAGAATGGCATTGCCCACTTCTCTGAGGCTCTGGAACACGTCGGTCTTTAGCTCTGCATACTCAATGATGTCCTTCAGCTGATGGTGGAAGAACTCCAGGATTCCTTAGAAGACAAGAAAGGACAGTCAGAAAGAGAGCAGAATAATCCTCTGACAACTTGGGTAAAAAGACCATTAAAAGACCAACATTTCCTCAATCACAAATTGCAAGCTGCAACTGATAAATGGATACACAGAGACTGGCATTGGGAAGAACTAACAGGCAGTGTCTTATCCTGCTTTCAGTAACACTCAAGAAACAGGAAGTAATTAATATGAATTTCTTGGATTTCCTCATCAGAAGCAAAAAGAAGTTCCAGACTGTAATGGATGACTTGGTGCTGGTTCATGTAATACCAGCCAGAGTTTCTGAATGCAGACATGCTGCAAAATCTCTCTGCACCAGGTAAGTAGAGCATCTGAAAAATATGAACGAACCCACAATAACAAAAGCTTACAAAATCCTGAAAACAAACCAGAAGCTACCAGAAAACATTCCCTTATCAGACATCTGTATGTCCAGAGGGAAATTTCCAATAGGAGATTTCCTGGAAAAATTTCCTATACACATTCCAGCGTCAACAGAAAAGCAGCTGAAAGTGTCTCAGCAAGCCTGGCTGCATGTGGCACTGGCATGTCATATGCCCAACCTGTTTTAACTATTACTCTGGGCCTGAGTAAATGTTGCAGCAACACATGGGTGAGCTCTTGCTCAAGTATCCCTCTGCAGCACCTACCTGGAGAGCCATATTCATGTCTTGGCAAGCGGCATATCTTGGGCATTACTTCGATCAGAGTTTTCACATACTGCAGGATGGTGCCTTGGAGCTGTTGGAGACAACAGGAGGTTAAACAGGAATGATGGTCTCCTGGCATTGGTTTTGAAAGAGGCTGGTTGTGATTGGGTCCACATCTGACAGCATAGAATGAAGCTTCAGCTGGAGCCCAAGAGGAACTTCATTAGTTTGGAATTTACTCAAATATAAAATTCAGCCCAAGTGTATGGAGTCAGAGTGCTCTTACAGCTTCCCTCCAAAGAATAAATCACAGCTGCATGGATTTTTAAATTCAAAATACAGCTTACTGTGTTTGCACTGCTTGCAGTTGTAATCCAAACAAGGCTCAGTCTTAGATCCAGCCAAACCTGTGCTTCTAACTCAAAAAGCATTTCACTAGAGCTGCCAAAGGAGTCCTTTCCAGCACAGGAAGTACTCCTTCTACCTGAGGAATGATCACTGGATACTTACAGTTTAATAAAGAAGTTACATTCATGTAGAACAAGTTTCTGCAGGCCTGATGTTTTGAACTAATATGGATTACAGCAAAGCACATTTCTTAGCATAAAGTGCTTGCTGTCATTTGAAGCTACACACCTGCATCCTGTAGATGGATTATATGGGATTATGCATTAAACTCTAGTCAAACATAAAATCTTTGCGCAGAATGCTCTCTGATCCTGGTGGAAACACTCCATCATCCCACAGGAATCAGTGGGATTCCTCAGCAACAGTGAAAATTAGACTGTGGCTACAAGTGTTCCAGTGTTCAAGGGACACTGACTGTCCTGCCTGTACCTATCAAGGCTTTGGGGTTTCTCCATCACCAGGGTCAGGCTCAGAATTACCAGGCTCTTGACGATCTTCAGCAGCTCTTCCATGACCACTGCAATGCCTTGGTAGCCAAGAAGGCGGCAGATTGTCTTGAAATGAGGTGGCCCCACAAAATTGCGGTAGGAGCTGTAGATATGACTGTAGGCAATGTTGAGAGGCTGAGAAATTAGAAGCACAATGACAATTAGACAGGAGAATTGGCCGGACCTGTAATTTTCTTACCACAGTATTATGTTCCATCACTTCAAATAATTTTTAAAGCAGAGAAGGAGAATACCCATGACAATTCCCACTTATTCTACTTCTTGTGGCAACGAGGAGATTGCTTTTCTTCCTATGCAGTCAGGTATATTCTAATCTCAACATACTGTCATGTCACAAGGTTTATTATCCTAATATGTAGCAACACATTTTCATTTCCAAGGAAATTTATTCTCCTATATATTCTAAATCAAGTATTTCACTCCAGTGACTCTGCCTCTTCAAAACGAAATTCTTCTCAACTAAAATCAAAACCTTTATATACACATCAGCAGTAGATTTTTTTTTTCCCTATGGGTACTTGCTTTAAATAAGGCTTATTAAGAAAAGCAGGAACTGCAGCAACTGAGTTGAGCTGTGGAAAAGATGCAGAAAAGATCCTTTTTACATCCTGCAAATTTTACATTAGCCTCTACTTAACAAACATCCTCATGCATCTCTGACAAGGGTAAGAATCTTTCCCTGGTCTAGGGAAAATAGTGCCCAGGGCACTGGCTCCTAAACATTTTTATCAGCAGAGAAAAGAAAGTGATTTCCAGGAAGGTACTCTATCAGTCATCTTGGAAACGTGAACATTGCTGCAGTGTTCTCTCACTGGAACACTTACAGGATCCATTTGGTGTGAGGGAAATAGAAATAGGGGGAATTAATTCACTTGTGTGATCTGGAAAGAAAAACTACTGAAAATCAGATTTACCTAAATCTGAAAATCAGATTTATCTGTATGCTCAGTGAGGCTCTGCAACTGTGCTGGCATCACAATTCAGCCCAGCAGAGAAGGGCTGCACTCTCACCCAACAACATTTCTGACTGCAGCCTCAGCAAACACCAAAAACACAATTCCTGCATGCAAGATTCTTGCATGTAGTGCCCCTTGCAGCAAAACACAGATAAACCCTGGCTCATGCTTACCAAAAGATCTTTCTTGAAGGTAAGAAAACAAATTAAAACATATCCCAAGTGCTTCCCTGTGGATATTGTGGACTCCACTCTACAGGGATTCCCTTCCCTGTGAGTAACAGGGAGCCAAGAAGGAATCAAGGCATTGGGGTTTGTGTGAAAGGGAGCAAAGGCTGAAGTAGTAGAACAGGGCAAAATGTTGTCTGTGCTCCACCACTGCTGCAATACAGAAGATGAAGGCTCCAGTTGTCCTTCAGTTATGATTCACTTCTGCAAGATTTACTTTTAACAACTGAGCTACCTATGAGTTACAAAGAGAAGTCATTTACTATGAATTGGAAAAGTGTTTTCTTTTGCTCTCAGCTATAGAATTCAGCAGACTGAAGTACTGACCATACTTTCATAATTTGTCAGATGCTTTAATCAATTAATTGTCCCTCATTTTGTTACAGCTCCATTGCTCTGGTCCAGCAGCTCTTTGCCTGCTCTAATTCCTTAGTGCTCTTTGAACAAGCAGAAATAAGACACAGCTAGAAAGTCCATTATTTTCTGTGAAATATAATTTCTGCTCCTGTTTCTGGTAAGTGAAAACAACCCTTTAATACTATTAAGTACAGAAAGGCTGCCTTGGAGGCTCATTCACAATGGCATGAAGTTTCTCTCCCATCAAAACCAAAAAAAGGGCCCTGAGTGAGCATGGGTCAGTTTAAAAGTTATATAGGCAGACAGAAGCCTACTTTCAGAGCTCCTTGGATGCCAGCTCCTGTTAAGAGAATTTGAGCATCCAGCTTAGGCTTCTCTCTGCATCCTCAAATAACCAAGTCTTTAAAAATCTGCTTGGTAGAGAATGATCCAAAGCTGTTAGTTGCACACTCTGACACATCTGGAAACCAAAAATGCTTTACGTTTTGAAAAGTGTGACTGTTTAAACACCAGGTAACGCCCAGCCTGGAACATTTGCCAAAAGGCCAGTGTGACCATCCCAGGGGGAAGTCACTGCTCCAGGGCCCCAGCCCAGCCATATTCCCACAGATTTTGTTGTTTTAGCTTTTGCAAGGCACCGTCCCTGCCCCAGCTGTCCCCAGAAAACGCTGTGCTGCAGGGGTGATACACATGGCCCCAAGAAGACTCCTTTCAACTTCCTTCCATGTCTCCTTGCACCTTCTTTCCAAGTCTCCCTGTAGGCTCCTTTACACTGTTACTTACCCAGGCTTGGCACACTGAGGCTCATCCAGACTAGAGGGGAACAAAATATCCCCATTTCAGTGGGCTCATAAATCTACACACATTTCTGGAAGACTCTGCTATTCCATGGCTAGGAGACAAGATTTCTGTCTGATTCATCCCTGCCTGTCTGCAAGATGAGGTAGGTTCATCGAGGCACACAGCACATTAACAGCAGGCTTGTGTCTAATAATAATACTCTGCCAGCAATTAAAAATATAACTCCTTTTAAGGGTGAGATACACAGCTTGGGGTAAAGACTGTAGGATGTAAAAAACGATACCAGTGGGTATTTTAAGACAAAACAGCTGAAGGTAACAGCACAGCTCACTCCCCCACACACTGGGTGCTGCTTCCAACCCCTTGGAGAGGCAAAGCAAAGCCGTGATCTCAATGCCTCTTGGAGCAGCAGCTGCTGGTTTCGGGCCAAATAGGCAGGTTTTGGGAATGGGAGGCTGGGAGTGCAGGCAGGCTGGGATTTGCAGCATGGGGCAGAGTTCCCAGGGTCCTGCAGAGCCCAGGTATTCCATGCTGCACCAGGTCTCAGGGACACCCATCTATAGCTGTGAGCATGTGAAGAAGGCCTCAGTTGCTTTGGGAGCTCAGGAGGTTACCAGGGATGCTATGGACTAGATTTAGCAGCAAATGAAACAAATCGAAACCCACTTCTACTTCCCCATCTTTGAGCTTGTTTTTGGCCATCACCCAGACCCTGTCTGAGCTCACCTGCAGAAAGGAAGGGAGAGTTATCTGATAAAATAGATCAGGGAGAGATAATAAAGAGATAGAACTGACAGTTCCAGAATTCCCTTGGAAAAATGAAGAGCTAATGGAAGAGGAATATACTTAAGAACAAAAAAGGACTCGCACACAGCCCAAGACTAACCAGGGGCTCCCAGCCAACCAATTGCAGTATGAAAGCTGAGAACATGTCTTAGAAAGTGAAAAACAATTCTGATCAGAATTGCCAGAGGTGGGTCTCTAATCAAACTGCCTGAATATGGCCTGGTTTCTTCCCATGCCACAAAACCAACCTTCACTCTCCCTATAATGTTTTTACCATATACAGCTATATCAGCTAGTCGCTGACACTTTCATGCAAAAGAAATAGATCTAGCTGGGATGGATGGGACATGCTCAGTGCAGCAAGCGTGGTTGTAGACTGTATTGAGACTGTGTCTGTGCATATTTTGTGTCTCAGCATAATGCCTCACTATACCAGTTTGGTTTTCAGGGACTGCATACACTGATATTGCTCACAAGCCCATGGCCATAGAAGGCTGGGTAGCAAAGCTCAGACAGTCACTTGGAGGGGATTAGCAGCCCTGGCTGCCAACATCTCCTGCAGCAACCACAGCTCATTCACACCTTTGGGCTGTTGCTGTAGACATGGCAGCAGAAAATAGAGTGGCTCCATCCTGTTCACACGCTGTGACTATTTTTATAAGCACTGGCAGCATGCACAGGTTACATCTGCCTGCACACTTGTTAAAAAGGGGGGAAAATTCAACCAGAAAAAGGGAAACAGGGATTTCCAGCAAGTTTGGTGTGGCCTCATGTCCATCATTGCCAAGAAAAACATAAGCAGTCATGAAAATACATAAATGAAGGCCAATTTAAAGCATACAAAAAACAAAGAATTGGTTAGTAAGCAGTAAATAGTGGGTTGATGGTAATTCTGCAGCTTCTTTGTTGGAGACTTGGCATCCTGCTGTGTTTTAAAGTGGCTGAATGACAAAAAATGGCTCACTTTCTGCTGGCCACTGGAGAGTTCCTGTGTTTTGCATCCTGTGATGAGGAGTGAGGGCTCTCAGGCAGGGCCACAGCTGAGGCCACCTGCAGATACAGGGATCATCAGTGCTGCAGCAGTCCTGACACTGGCATGCTTTTGGCATTGTCTCAGCCTGGGAAATGAGAATTTCAGGCTTATCACTGGTGCAAGCTTGATTTTGAGAGCAAGTAATCCCAACACCTTTGAAAGCGTTTCCACATTTCCATCTAGATAGTGGTATCGATCATGGTGTGCAGAAAGGTCAGCAAGACCCTTTGCTGGCCTAATCCAGCTATTCCCATTCTCTTCAGTTTTTTTTCTTCCTGCTAATGCAAGAAAACACTATCACCTTCTCTAATCCACTTTTGTGAAGGTGAGATTTGTATCCTCAGCTCTCTCCCTGCAGACAAAGATGTACTTTACTCACAGCATGGTGCCAGCTAAGAGTTGCCTATCGCCCTCCTTGGATGAGCAGGACTGAACCATGTAAAAGGCAGGAAGCCACCTGGGACCACTTTCATTTCCATCCCTGTTCATAATTATTTTCATCTCTGCTCCCAGCTGCAGCTCCACTGCTCTCAGAGAGACAGAATAAAGCACAGATCTTGGAAGACAAAACCAAAACGTCCAGAACTGCAAAATGTCAACCAAAAGCAAGAGTCACACATACTCCCCACCAAGCCTGTAATAGACCCTCCTGATACAGTCTGCATCAATTCATCACTGTTGGTATTTAGAAGATCTCTGAAACACTGCAAGCACCTTTCCAGGAACAACATGAGAGGAGTAACTTCAGATCCAGAACAAACATTTCTACTGAGAAAGTTCCTCTCAAGCCCATTTTGGCTTTGGAGAGCAGGGTGTCACCTGTTCAGAACCCTTCCTCACCAGGCCCAGTGACAAATCTGTCCCCTTCTGGCCACATGCTTAAGTGGCTCTCATGAACACCACTGACACTGGCTTTGCCTCTCCCTCCTGCCTTCTCACCACACTAACAGGGGACATCCCCAAGCTGCCTACAAATCAGGGGCTTTCAAACAAGAGCCTTTCTTAATCTTACAGAGTTCAGCAGCAGGTCGAGGTCTTTGAAACCCAATTCCTACTCCACCACATAGTTTAGGAAATATTAAAAAGCTACTGGTCATTGCTGTACCATCAGGGATCAAAATGTACTGCTCACTGGCTTTGCCTTAAATCAGTAGTTTAAATGTGCAAGAAATTATAGAACTAAAGACAAAGTCTCTGAGTCAATATGTACCACAGAGCAGGATCCCAGATTTCATACCATGTGCTGACATGTCTGTAACCCAAGACCCTGCTGGGGATTAATGATGGTTATGCTGGGGGACTGTGGATAAGGGAACAAAAGAAAATCTAAACAAGCCAGCAAACAAAACTACCTGCCTTGTTCTTTCTGCCTGGAGACACAATAGTTCTCCTAAGCAGAAGCTTTTAGGGACAACATTCCCAAATCGCTTGAAGATGCCTGCCCATCCTTTCTTACTGGTTGCCATGGTGAGAGATGACGGAGCCCCAGACTGGTATAATACGAGGCAGCGCGTGGGGAAGGGATTTAGCAGAGGCAGGAGGGAGGCGAGCGCTGGGAAGAGGGGAAGGCACAGACTGCTCGTGGCCACTCTGCCACCAGCGCCGACGGCCATCAGGGACCTGCCGGGGAGGTAAGTGCCTGTCTGTGGCTCTGGGAGGGCTCAGTGATGGGCACTTCATGAAAGAACAGCTAAAGCAGTCGTTGAGCTGATTCTTGAGTGAATTAAAGGAAAGTTAGTTATTGTTAGAGCAAGAAGGAAAAAAATAAACCTGCTCTATTGCATGGAGCTGCTGCTCTGAGCACTTGGCTGGTTGGGAGAACCAATGAGGCTCCGAGAGCACTTTGGGGATCTAAAGGAGTGATGTGCTTATGCGACTTGTGGCTGCTGCTAAACGGTAATTTGTTACTGCTCAGTGTCTTTTATTTGGGGAAGGGCTTTGTTCTTTTCTCATATATTTGTATTTCCCTAAAATCACTGATTTTGTATTTTACCAGCATACAGATTTCACGTTTAAGATCCTGATATTACACTGTGACATCCTGCAGCAGCAGAAAGAGTTTATAGTCTATTAAGCAACAAGTAAGGTTCAGAAAATGCAGCAACAACTTAAACCAGTGAATTAACCATAATGAAGCTTTTTAGATTGCATTTAGTTGTAAAATCAAAATATCGATTGATTGGCAGCTTCACAAAGCAACTTGGAGCTAGTTTAATCACTTAATGTTAATTACACCTGTAGTATTCTTTCTATTTCCTGGGAAACAAAAAGGCTAAAAAATGCTTCCAACATAGACAGCCAGAGATTTTTTAAAAATCTAACTAAAGTATACCCTATGACCCAACTGGCTCGTCTTTTTTGTTGTTATGAAGCAGGGTGATGCAGTAGTATGGGCAACAGGAGGATTTATCTTTTGTAATTTTAGCCATCCAAGACCTAGCATCTAACCCAAGTGAGCCAGGATAGTCCTAAGTCCAATGTAAGGCCAGTAAGCCCAGTGGAAAGACTTTACTGATGTCAGTGGCCTTTGAGCCTGTACATTACATTAATTGGAAAACTCAGCCTCTCCCCGCATCTGGTTTCAGGGATATGATGAACATCGAAGTGCACAACATCACTTACACCAGCGCCACTGTCTCCTGGGCCATGAACAACCCCTGTCCAGAGAACTACTACCACGTCATGTACCGCCCCAACTGGAACAGTGTCTTTGCTGGTTATTTACGCCAAAACTTCCACCGGGAGGAGCGAGTTCCTCACCCCCTCAGCTCCCTCGTCCTCCACCGACTCACACCATCCACCATCTACGTCCTCTGCATCACATGCAAAAACTCTTACCCTTCCAGCAACCACTGCACCACCTTCCACACTCTGGACAAAATCCCCCTGGTTTTTGGCGGCTCCAAGCACGAACCCACCACGTCCATGTGGATGGTGACCAGCCTGCTGCTCCTCTGCTTCCTTGCTCTCCTGGCATACGGCTGCCTGCAGTTCTGGTCTGCACGGTGCCACCAGGCTGCAAGGCTGAAGCATCCTGACACCAGCCCTGAAGAAGCAGCTGAAGGAAGCAGCTCACTGGAGGGGCCACTGAACGATGGACTGACAGAGGAGCTTCTGGAAGTCCCTATGACCACAGTTCTGATAAGGAGCTCCAGTTTCATGAGGGAGAGTCCACATAGCTCTCCTCATTGCTTTTTTTCCTATAAAAGCAGCGATGATAAAAGGGCCATCCTGCCACAGCATGGCCTTCAATGAGAGCAAAATAAAAAAAGATCTTTAGACGTTTGGTTTGTCCTTTCATTTCCAGCTCTTGCCAAGAAGACTGTCTTGTGTCCATGGCAGCTGTCTGTCCCAGGGTAGAACATGAAGCATAGACATTGGTTGCAGGGAGAAAGATTTTTGTCAAGTGACAAAAATATTCTCATTTGCTGAGAATTTTTAAAACAGACTCCAAATCAGCTCTCTGGGAACAGCCAGGCTCGGCGGACTGTAGTGTCATTAGCTCATCTGCATCCCTGTGCAGTGCTGTAGATTCACTTTACAGACATCAATCAATGTGCACAAGAAATAAATTCCACTCAAGTAGTTTCACACTTGAGTAATCCTTCACTATCATCACATCTGAAACCACCATAACACCTGTATATACAGTCACTGCAGCCCGAGAAAAGAGCTTTTGTCAGTATTAAGTTGTTCATATTTGCACAGTCAAGTATTTTAGTAATTCCTTTCTTGAACTACCAATGAGATTCCTGAAATGGTACCTTGGAGCATCAACGTGCTCACCTCTCTGTGCATTTAGGTGGAAGTGACTAAGTCTCAGTGCCAATACCAAGCACAGACCAGTGTTGGCATCTCTTAACATGGGCATGTTATAGAGAAAAGCACGGGAAAGCAATGGCAACAGCACACTGAGTCTGCTTCTTGCATGGCCTTTTGGTTTCATACAGCAATGTGACCCTGCATATTTGCACCCACCATTTTGAACTAGTTCCTGCCTTTCTTTCTTCCTAAATAAATATTTCCAACATCTACCCCTTCTGGCTGCTGTGGCTCATTTACTGACCTTGGATCCGTAGAGGTAATATGGCTGAACATTGGCTGGCTTGTCCCGCTGGGGTTCCTGCGTGAACGGGATCGCTGTCCTCACAAACCTGTGGTGGGCAGGGGAGACAGGGAGGGAGGTGGTCAGAGCCTGGTTAACTGAGAGCAGGTATGGCACAGTTTGGGATGAACTGCAGTTTCAGGCTTATTAGAATTCATCACCTGAGTTACATGAACTGGAGTGCAAACTTCTGCCTCAATCTGTTGGTGGTGAGAAACACCTGTTTAACCTACCAAAAGTGAGGTTTCTTCTCATTTGGGGCAGCCAAGAAACCTGCATCTGAGCAGCTACTAGAGCTCAACCAACCCTTAGTCACTTGCAATGACTGTGTCTTGACTTTGTTACTAACATCTCCAAGGCCAAGGGGAGACGGTGGGCTTCAACTTCATTTTAAGAGTAACTGTTGCATCCAATAGGGAACGTAAATATCACCACAATGCATGTGAATTTTATGCAGCAGGTTGGACATTATGGAAAAAAAAGCAGGGTTTCCAAGTACCCTTCTCACCTGTTGGTGGATCCATTGTAGCAGTAGTTGGGCAGAAAGTCAAAGTTGAGCTCCCAGAAGACGTGGAGGGTGATGCGCCCATAGGGCGCGGAGACATTGTGGTTGGCCTCCCGGAACATGGCATCGAAGCTGTCCAGAGTCATGTGCTTGCACAGCAACCTGTGAGTCAGGCGATTTATTTCCAAGAGCCACTCCAGCTCCTGCAGCACATAAAGCAGCAGCAAATGCAACATATTACCAAGATGACAATAGAAGCAGCTGACTTAATTGCCAGGGGAATGACTTTGCATCCATGCACACAGAGAACTAAAGATATCAATTTAACTCAGTGGCCAAGGCCAATTGCACTTCCACTCAAGGGGGTCCTGGTCCCGTATCTTGTGAATCTATAGGAAGCAAAATTAATTCGTTCCCCACTGAGCAATGGCTGGTTTTCACCCCAGAATCCTCCAAAGGTGGAAACATAATTTTACACTACTTGACTCTGATGCTCCTGCAACATATCGAAGGTGGTAAATCTTGTACACACACAAACAATGTCACAGACACCTTCATCCAACAGGGAATTAAAGTCAAAATTTCCCTCTCCCAGCTCACAGGACTATTTTATATGAGTCCTGTAAGTCTCTGCAAAGTCTAACCACTGACTGTCACCTTATGATTTATGCAGATACTTACTGGTATGATAATAATGCAATTAAAGCTGCATAAATAGCAATAGTGGAGACTCAGCAGTATAAAGAAGAATATGTGGCTGGCTGAAACCTGCTGTAGAGGGACTTAAAGCAGAAGAGTGTTGACTGTGTATCCATAGCAGTGTATTATTCTCTCTGCTCATACTCGAAGTCAATAACAGTTCTTACCACAATGGATGTGAGGTCCTCGCTCTCAAAGCGGCTAATGGCCTGGTCTAACGATTTGTACATCGCTGCCGAGATGCGCTGAGTAATGAGCCTGTTCAGGTCAATTGATCTACCCAGCAACTGGGAAAAGAAGAGATTTGCATGTTATACACAGATAGGGAAAAGGCTTGTTTTTTTTTTTTAACAGACACAAATCCAAACATCCAAATCTGATTAAATGTGGAAGTGGTGATGTAAGGTCAATTTAAGAGGGAAGGAGGGAAATGCAGAGTACAACTGTTACAGGCTAAAACCACAACAACATTTTTCCCTCAGGCCCCATGCCTTGATTGTGGCGTATCATAAATAGGTGCACCCTTCTCATTCCAGAACCAATGTCAGTTGAGCTCAGAACTAGCATGCCCACTACCACCAAAAGGATAACAGACCAGGAGTAATGAGTACTGGAGTCTACTGGTTACACTGTACCTGGACATGCCTCTGCTTGAGCAGTGTTTCATAGCGGTTGGATGGTGGGTATGGAATGATCACCCCATAATTCTTACATTCAGCCCTGAAACGTTTGTCCAGTAAAACACTGAAAAAAATAAAGCAGCGTCAGGAAAACAGAAACATACACCATCAGCTTCTCCATGGATCTTTCCAGAGTTGTTTTTGTCCTTCTTGTCATCTTGGCTCTGAATGCCAAGAAATTTCCACACATTAATACCTCTGTTTACACCTGTAAATCACAGAGCAGAGGTTGTTATCTGGGGACTGCCATGCTTGTCTATTATGGCTAAAACATTCAAAATGATAAAAAAAATGTGCTGAAAGCTATTACTACTAATGCCAGGTACCAGGGTGGTCCCCAGTCTGCTGTCAGAACATTTGGTTGGTGATGGTCACTATTCTTCTTCTCTAAGGCCAAATGTGACGTAGAGACAGAACTTGCAGTTTCATGGAAGACTTGGTTCATCTTTGGGGCCATGAGAAGACGACTCTTAATAGAGTTCATCCATGTTCTTTAAATAGGTAAGAAAGAAATGCCACAAAGGTTCTATCTCCCCACAAAGGAGAACAAGTCCTGCTGCTTTACTAGGGTGAGGACAAGTGCATATTCCTGGTTTGAAGAGATGGGAGCCTTCCACTCCTTTGCCTGGTACACAAAGAGAAGTCAAGTAAGGACATGTCATCTTGGTTTGCTTTTCTGCAGCTCTCAGAAAAGCTATTTAGGATGCCAATTGTTATTTTTTCACTTTTAGCCATATCTCCTTGCCACTATTAATTCCTTTCCTCCATCTACACTGTTCTGACATGGACAGACAGCTCTGTGGGACCAGGATGATCTATGTTATTTTCTACTTGCAGTGGCTGCTCCCTGAGAGGAACCTTTTGGTTTAGGGCAGTTTGGATGCAGCAATATCATCAGTCACCATCAGCAGTTAGGTTCTCCTACCTGCCAGCCATTGCTTTATAATAGGCAAAGATCTGATCTGCCAGCTTGTACACAAATTGATCAAAGCACAAATTCACCTGGGGGAGAAAAAACAAGACTTGGTGAGGGTGTCACCACCACAGAGCAGCTCCTTCGTACGCATGCAAGATCAATAAAACCCGACACAGATCTCTTATTTAATACAAACATGTATTGAAGCTCACACAATCTAAAAACTACACTGCAGTTCTCACAGTTCACACTGCTAAAGTTAAGCAGAAAATTGCAGCTTTCCCTCTTAGAGTTTCTGCATTTCTTATGGGTCCTGGTCTCCTACCCTCCATCATCCTTCCCCCTCAAGGAATTTCTTTTTCCTCTGATGTCTCATAACCCTGTGCCCACCAGACAGACTATTCCATGCCCCCAGTTTGCCTTTGCCTTTGGCGTCCAGAGTTCCCCTTGGGTACAGTTCAGTTGAAGCCCTTAATCAGGAGAGCCTGTAAAGTCTCTGGAAATGCTGATCTTTTGAAAAGTTCTCAGCCTGATGGGGTATTTTTTCAGGATATGCCTATAATGAAATCAGGGAACTGCTCTGTGGGGCTGTCAAACAGGGCAATGTGACCCCAGTGAGCTCCCTATATAGAAAAGATGAAGAGCACTTACTTCAGCTTCAATTTCATCATATAGGAACTGCTTTTTGAACTTGGTCAGAGCATAGTATGCGCTGTCATTATAGAGGTCCAAAGGGTACAGCACATACCTGAGGGCAAGAAGACACACCATGTCTTAAATTAACTTTGGAACGCATTGGTATAAACAGCAGCCAGTGCAGGCACCCTGTTTGGTGCAAAGAAAATGCTTTTCTCTGACTTCATGGCTATCATTTCCACTCCCTCCAGCCCCTCAAATAGTCCCTCTTGTTCCTTGGGTCCTGCAGGAAGCAGCTACAACGGACCTGGATTTGAGCTGTGACTTGTTCAATCAATACTTGCTCCTTCCCAACCCTTAAAAAGGTTTTCATCCTGCATTTGCTCCACAAAGTGCTCTGACAAGGGCCATACAATGGAAAACCAACCAGGAACACATGAATATAATTACACTTGCATAACAGCAATTCCTCTCATCATTTATCATGCATATAAGAAGTGATTATAGGTGGCCTAGCCCAGGCCCCACTCCCCTTTGGTCACACACGCTGTCTGACTGCTGTGTGCAGCTGACGATACCACCACGTCATGCCCACACCCCAACAGAGCAGCTGCCAACTGCTGTTTATGACACATAAATAAGTGCCAGTGCCAGGAAGCCGCCCGTGTGTGTCTGCTGACGAGGTGTTCATACAGTACCATTCATGTGACAGCAAGTCAAGAAACATCTATTTACTTCCCACGTCAAAAAGGCTGTTCATCACCAGCCTACCCTTCTCCAAAACAAAATCCCCAGCCCCAGCACGTGCACAGTCCCAACGCAGCCCATCAGCTCTTACTCCATCATGGAGGGTTCTTTGGTTTCCAGAATATGGTCTGTGAGGATCCAGGGCATGGACATTTCGATGGGGAACTGGATGCGGCGGCCCATGGTCAGCTCCAAAAAGAATTCCCGGAACCACAGCTGGGACAGGTCACAGCACTGCTGCAGTGCTTCTGAAATGCAGAGGAGATCCCCCCCAGCAGGAGGGCACCCATGTTACCCCCATGGGAACAGCAGTGGGGGCACTGCACAAGAGGCAGCTGCTGCAGCCTTGATTTTGGGGATGGAACATTTTTCTAGGATGTCTCTGGTTTTAAACCCAGACCATATCTATGCTGTTTGAGCACTTTGTAATGGAAGAAGAAAGAAGGGGTCATCCCTTCTGCTCTAGAGCTGCACAGAGAACACTTCAATGGCTCACAGTTACTCTGGAAAATTTCTTCTGTGTCCAGTGGCTCAGAAGTTGTCTGGGACAGAGAGAAAAGTCCAGAACTAGAAAGCAAACTGCCATCTGTGGCTATTTGCTATTGCTGACTCAGTCCTGTTCATGTAATGATTACTACACATAGAAACATGCCTGAATCAGGCAGAATATTTGGGGTAGGATATTTGGGGAAAAATCAAGGAAAATCCTCTGCACAGGTCAATGAGGAGCAAAGCTGAGCTACCTTTGCCTTTCTGAGCGTGCAAGAGTTGGATTCAAGCCTCCCCTGCTCACCACTGATGTTGAGAAGGTGGGTGAAGAAGAAGGACTGCTTGTGGAACTCCTCAATGGCCAAGACTATTGGCCCATCCAAGCTGCTCCTCAGAGTCTTCTTTGAGCCACTCTTGTCTGCTATGAGGGACTCCAGCATGGTCCGCACCATATAAAGCTTTGGAAGAAGGTTGACACGCAGTTACCACTCTCCACTGAGACATCAATACACAGAGAAGTGGTGTTTTGGAACAAAACATAACACTTCTTCCAGGTGGTGATCCCTCTCTGTACACATAAGCCACTATCTGCCAGAGGTAGATAAAACTGCACCCCTAAAAAAGGAGGTTTTGGGAACTGTACAACACATTGGGCACCAAAGCCGCATTTAACACAATAGTATCAAGACTCTGTGGAATAGACAAGGAAACAGCTGCTTATCCACAGGGTGGGAGACTCTTACATGGCTGTTATACCATTAATTCCCTATGCAGAGACAAACATTTACATACCTGTGTGCTTGATGGTCCTACTGCTCGTCGTGGGACTTTAATATCAAATCCACCTTTAGGATCCTTCTCACCTCTCAGGCAAGGATCGTTTGGAGGCTCTCGACCTCCCTCCCAGTCACAGATAGTCTTCCGAATTGCCTGAAGAACACTGGAGTGGGTGGGAGAGGGAAGGTAGTGCTTAGGTTTGATTTTACTTCAAGATTAAAATATTCAGAGCTGCACACATATGGGAGGAAAAGTATCTGAGGTGGGGGCATACCCAGTTGTTAGTGGTGTAGTCATGCCCAAGAGTTACCTTGGGAGGAGCTGCTGGCCAAGGAACACTGGCTGGTTGTGTACCCGAGCGTATGCAGGGCCACATGCTTATAGAGTACAAATGCATAAATAAATACATGGGCTTTGCATTGCATCCAAGGACAAACCGACCTGATCAGAACATTCTTCTTCTTCCTGACAGCCTGACGGAGCGGCTCCCGTAGGGTGACCTGGGCAAAGTCCTGCAGGGCTGCGTAGATGGTGTTGCGGATGGCTTGGTTAAAGACACTCTCCATCCGGCCCATCAGCACTTGCAGACCTTTGATCATGGCAATTACCTGAAGCAAAAATTAAAACCAGATGTATTCACTGTTTTTCCACTGTATGCAGAGGTCCATACCTTCAACATTAAGAGAACCTCGGACTGAATTAATTCTACTAAAATAACTTTGCATGGCCAGGTTCTGGTAGAAGGGGCCTACAGGGGTAGCTTTTGTGAGAAGCTGCTGGAAGCTTCCCCCATGTCCAATAGAACCAATGTCAGAGGGCTCCAAGACAGACCTGCAGCTGGCCAAGGGCAAATTAAGGGATATGGGAACCCTTAACCCCTTAACATGGGCCATAGGAATGAAGAACAGGCAGAGTATGTTGAGATATCCCTCCATCCTCTTCACCTGGCTTGAGGAACATGGACAAGAAATCAGCACTGTCCGGCTCTGATTCTTGTGCAGTTGGCACCCACCTCCACAAAGGCAAACTTCTCTTCACTGGTGTAGTTGTACCGGGTGGCTCTCTCATACTCTTCTGCTGTTCCTGGGCAATCCTTGTTACAGAACTTATCTGTGGGATGAACCAGCTTCCAAGAGTACTAGAAGATGGAAAGAGACAATGTCAACATTTCAGTGAGCAAGAAGATAAGCTGCAAAGAATGAAGAAGGCCAATGCCAGGAAATCACTCCCTAGACATCACTGCAGTTGTTTGACATTCCTTTGAGAGCAGAACTGTGCTACCTTTCTAGCTTTATTATCACTGTACTGAATTTTGGTTTTTTCGGAGGTTACTTTTGACATCTCTGCATGAAAGCAAACTCACCTTTCCACAGCTTGTTACAAGTCATGTTAAAACATCCACACTGACATGGGAAGAAGAGGACGTTACACACCCACCACTTCCATGGATACACTCACCACTTCCATGACATGGGCACTCCACTTGGACAACAGCTGCAGCCCCCGTAAAGCGAGGTCAAAGAGCTCCCTGTACTCTTCATCTGATTTCTGGCTGTCCAGTCCTGAGCCAGTGACCACCTGCAGGACATCACATCACCTCAGCAACTTGCTACAGGGGCTTCACTTAGCCAACAGATTTCTCTTTCAAATCCCAGCTGAAATGAATTCCCTGACTCTACTATAAAGCTAAAACTGAGTAGAGCACATACTGTCTCTCAGAAAAAGAAGTGTAAGTTGGCAAGATTCTTTTCACCCAGGCAGAATTTATTTCCTATAGAGAAATGAGTCTGACCTGTCACTTCAGAGCAAATAATTCATTCTTTTCATTCCACTTTCCCACTCCTTTTAGATGGTCTAATACTACTGAAAACCTTGAGAGTCCTTTACAGATTAAAAGTTCAAATAAGGACTTACAAATGCCTAAAAAGAAAAGGCTGAGAATGCTAAGATTCATTAAACAAACACTGATGAATGAGGATCACACATCTGCAAAAAAACAGTCCCAATGGCATCGGAGAGAGCATTGGCATTCAGTAATGAAAAGAATAGAGATGCCCTCATGAGCTTTCCTTGAAGCCCTGCTTGAGATTTCTGTGTAGTAGAAAAGCCCTGTTTGCAAATCATTGGTGTTCTGACATCTGGTTGATAACAAACATTTAGTTGCCATTTTTTTTCTGCTTATTATAATGAAGCTGTGGTCAAGGAGAAGAAGATGTTGTAGTCAATCTTCTGGTGCACATGATTTTGCCTTTCCTAACTTGCTTTCTTATTGTTGTATCAAGAAGTTTTTTGTTCCACCCGTGTTCTTCATCCGTCTCACTATATTCATGGCAGACAATACTCCTGCCACATTGTTCTCTCCTTGCCTTATCCATCTAATGACCTGATTAGTGACTACACCCTGTAGATGACTTACCTCACTGTTGCTGTAGCGAGCGAGCTCCGAGATGAAGCGGATGTGGTCGTCTCGGATCTGCACCATCTGCTCACAGATGTTGTACTGGGGACTTATACTGCTCTGAGTGCATGTCCACCTGGGCAAAAAAGCAAGGGTGTCAAGGACAGGGCACAGGGCTCCACTTAGACAACTCAGGGACGACTGATCTCTTCACTTCAACATGCTCCAGACGTGCCACCTTCAGGGCAAATGTCAGCCTAAGTCATCTGTCATGTCCCCTGGTGTGTGGAGTCTTCCAGAAGTGGTTTGATGGGGACACTTTCCTCACATTTCAGCCTGAGCACCTCTGCTCCATCCACCCTGAAGGCTGCTCTCCATGTTGGGCTCCCAAGTGCAGAGATGGCTATTTCCCAGGCCACCACTGGACAAGCTTTCAGGGAAGGATGGACTTTAAAGACTTGTTCCCATTTGCAACCTTTCTGCTAAACCTAAGGATGATCATTCCCTTAGAGGTTATCCCTCCCAGTCTGGGTCATGCTGCCTTCTCCTCCAAGGAAAAACTCTGCAAGGGTCAGCATGGGAATAGCTCTCCCACTTTGTTTTTGGTTCTAGATCATGCTACCAGCTCAGTGAACAATACTGAGTATAAATGTTGAGCAGAATATGATTAACTGAACTAGATTTTCATTTGCATTGAGCTGTAGGTACCATGTAATAGTGTAATGACATCCTAAAAAAAGGCAGCACTCCTCTTGCAAAGGCAGTCATATGAAGGAATGGTATAAACCAGGTTTATTTACATTAGTATCTTATTCCCTGTAATATATTAGCCTCAGACACAGATTCAGAACAGCTCCACCAAAATGCTTTGTGCAAGCCCATGTCTGTCAGTGAGGCTCTCGTGTCTTACTCTGTCCCCACAATGGAGAAGTACAGATTATATTTTTTCCCTAAATAACAGTCCATCTTTTGATAGATAGTCCAGTGTTCTTCCAATCTAGACTGGCCATACAAAAGGAAGGTGAGAAACCTGTCTCTGATATGGACACAGACATGAAGACATATCCCTACAGTTAACTGCACTTGCTGCCAGTACTTGTGGTAGGCGATCCTGGAAGTGCTGGGCCATGTCATCCCTTGTGAAATCCATCCTCCCACAGCCCCATCGTTCGACTCTTACCCGTTTCCATGTCCTGTGCTCCCCACCGGACAATCGGCAGGTTAGCAGGAATGGCCAGGGCTGCACCAGCCCTCCCTGCCACACACAACCTAGTCCACAGTGCAGAAACAAAGCGCCATGCAGGAAAAACACCAATTAATTCCACTTTCATGGAGACAAGGAGGGAAAGAAAGTGACAAAAACAATATTAGTAAGAAACAGGGATTTTATGGAACCACCTTGGCAGAGTTAGTGTTGGGAGTCCCATGCAATTTGCTGGGTAAGTGAGTGAGGAAGAAGCACTGGTTAGTAGGGTACGGCACACAGACCTGGTAAGACAGATTTCAAGACAGACATTAAAATTGTGCACAGGTAAACAGCTCTTGAGCTACCTTGGTTTTGAGATGAGAAAATGAGAAATGCTGCTGACACACGTTTCGTTGAAATGTGCTTTCTGAATGATTTGGGATAAAAAGGTTAAATTTTTTAAATGATTTTTTTTTTTGAGTTTTCAAAAATATTATTTAAATTTACAATACGCAGAATAATTTTTTTTTCAATTTTAATTGAAAAATTGTTGCTCAAGAAGTTTTGCCAGGTTGTTTTCAAATTTCTCCTGCACAATTAATTGGCACTTTTCAACCAGCTTTTGGGAGAGCAGGGGAGGGCCACTCCTGGCAGGCAAAGAAGCTGGTCCCTCCTGGGTGGAAGAGGATGAGGAGACAGAAGCGATGAGACTGCAGGTTAGTTCCTGTCCTGTTGAAGAGACAGTCCAGCATGGCTGTTTCTCAGACAGCAGAGAAATCTGACTCCTTTGTGATAAAGTCCCATGGGTGAAAGGCCATGCCCTGATGAAAGCCAGGCTGCCACCAGGCAGCACATCCAGACATGGCTCAAATGGGATTTGCTTACATGTGGTTGCAAATGCCATTCCAAGGATATCCAAACATAACATCAATTCCTGTAGCAATAACTGAGCATGATGCAAAGCTACAAAGACAAGTGGGGCCTTGCACATGCCTGGTGTGACTGAAACAATGTCCGTGAATTCATCTGACAGTAGCAGCAAACTGCCTGTGAGCCCAGGATGGGAAGTAGTGCCATGCTATTCCTGAGCTCTCCAAAGACTCCATTTCTGCCTTTCCCACACAATACTCAGAATCCCAGAATCATTTAGGTTGGAAAAGACCTCTAAGATCATCGAGTCCAACCTTTGACTGATCACCACCTTGTCAACTAAACTACAGCACTAAGTGGAATGTCCAGTCATTTCCAGTGCATTAATTTCCACTTCATCTGAGCCCCTGGTTCAATCCTCATTGCCGCTGTCCTTCATGAAACCTGCCTGAGCTAGAGAAAGATACCCTGGCTATTGCAGAGATCCACTGCCGTGTTCATGCTCTGGAGGATTTTGTCCTTGAGATGCAAAAGGTGGATTAAAATCTCTCCAGAGCAGGGACACACTGCTCACACTCACACACCTCACAAGCACTCAGCACTGCCCTGATCCATGCACCAATCACATTTTCTTCCTCCTGTCTCTCTGCTGGCCACCAAGTCCCCTCCCAGCCCTTGCCAGCAGGAGCAGAAGCATAGTCATGCCCACTCCCTTGCCTGCTCCCAAGGGGATGGTTGGTTACATGTGGGTTCGGAGCTGGCTGGACACACACACACACACACACACACACACACACACACACACTCACACTCACACTCGGAGCTGGTGAGGACATCTTCCCATGCAGGGACAGGGACACACGAGCACACAGAGCTGGCACTCACACCTTACAGGGACACACACACGGGTACCCGTGCACAGACCTCACACACACCACAGAGCTGCAGCCCCCACAGCTTTCAGGACACACACAGAAGCCAAGAGACATTACGGCAGGCACTCACTTGGATTTGTTCTCCTCATAGTGAGCACTGGTCTTAATGTATCTGGCCAGTTCTATCTGCATATCGCCGAATAAAGGAACCACCTGCAGCTGCTGGAAAAGAAAACAAAAGATGGTTGAAACACAGCAGAGAGAGAATGAGCCTGGCCCCAGTGCAACACAAGGGACTATGAAAAGGCATCCTGCATCTCTGAAGCTCTGGAAAGTGTCAGGCTGTTTAAAGCAAGGTGCAAACCTGGACTCCAGGTCATTTCACACCTAGGAAGTGGCAGAAAATGATCACAAGGCTTTCTGAACAAGGAAGATCACCACCCCCTCTGAGTGCTCTGGAGCCCTGGGCTCACCAATACCAGGCTGGTTATGGCCAGAATAGTTCAGTGTTGTAACTGGCCAGAGGAAAGGCTCTTTTTACAACAAAAAGAGAAAAGTGTGCTTCTAAGTAGGTATTATTGTCTCCCAGCATAATCCTCCAAGAGAGCAGAGGGATGAAAAGCCAGCGCATTGCTATTTTGTACACTCAGGGATATGGCAGCTTTCGCTAGGGAATCAGGCTGTACTTTAGCACTGTGGCTGCTTGTGATGTGTCTTAAAACGTCTCCATAAAGACACAGGCAATGTAACATGGCTTTGCTTGCCCTTTACATCTCAGGAGGATTTGGATGGGGAAAGAAATTCCAAGCGCACTGAACGTACCTCAAGCTCAGACAGGGCCTTGCTTCACTAAGCTTTCAGCTGCAAACAAAATTCAACCAAGAGCTACCAACATTTCATCAATAAAATATGAATCTTCAGCTTCATCCAGCTAGAAAAGCCTTGCCCCAAAATTCAGGAAAGATGATGTCCACACACTTCTCTTCTCAGGCTGAGTTGTGCAGAAGATGTGTAATGCTGTCATCAGGGATTCCCAGCAGCACTTTCACAAGAGGTTTAAATGAAGGGATAGTTCATTTTCACTACTCAAATTCTTGCTCAATCCACTAGAAATTTAATTAGAGGGCAATAAGCAGATGTAGTAAGAGGAGTAGTTGCTTTCCTTATTGAGATCTGATAGTCAGGAGTGGTACTTAACTGATTAGATGAGACCATAGCAGATGTTGGAGAAGTGCAAATAGGAAAAAAGCTGGAAAGGAGAAAGTTATTCCATGCAATGGAAGATATTTTACCTGATTCTCTGATGCCTCACAGCACTTTGTGAAGTGGAGCAAATCTGTTTGAATGCATCAAGATGACCAAACTCTACAGATAACACTGAAGGCTTGATTTACACTGAGATTTAGTTAAATTAGCAAAGCTGAAAAAGGGAAACCCCAGAAAATTCCAAGGAACGGAATGATAAATCACCTTTGCAGAGCTGCAGTCCTCAGCTGTCCAGTGACTGGAGGGTGTTTAACAACCTCATCATTGCTCTGTCTATGAGGTTACGGTGTCTGTGACTCCCTGTTCTCAGGGCTGTCTCCAGGAGATGGTGCAAATTGGGGTAAATATGTCCTTGCTCATGCACGGTGAGGATGCAGCAGCTGACACACCAACCTTTCATGAAATTAGCTACCCAGGCTCACCTGTTCCCATCCCTGCACAGACTTATAAACTATAAACAGCACATCACTTATAAACTGAACCTCAGGGCACTGAGCAGGGAAGCACCCACTATCCAACACCACAAGCAACCTTTTCTTCCAGACTCTTCACTTGATCTCTGGGTAAAGCAGCAGGGAGAATCCACTGTGCTGAGTGATGGGGAAGGAGCATTCTGTGCCCTCCCCAAATCATCATTTTCTTTTTCCCCGATGTGAAGCAAATGCTGGTAACAGAAACTAATCTTTCCATTTCAGGAGAAAGATTAATACAGCGAAGACAAAAGGACTCTGGAAGGACTGCTCAGGCTCATTAGGCCTCAAAGAAAACTAATTGCCCATCTGGGAAATTATTCTGCTGTCCTCCTGCTATACTGTTATTCTTTGCTGCCACCACATTCATCTCTTGCCAGATCCCACTGTGCCTCCTAGAGCTGACCTGCCCCAAGCCCCAAGTGCTTCCTAGATCCACTTTCCCTTCAGTGCTGTGCAGAATTTCAGCCCCCCTCTCCAACTGCCACAGATGGTCAGGGGCTCACACACACCAGATTTGGCAGGTAGCAACAGGGTTATTTATCCCAAACCTTTCTCATGCTGAGTGGCCCCAGGGCAATGCAGCCTGGCTTCCAGTTGCAGATCAGCCCCATGGCTGAACATAAGCTTTAGCAGAGGGAGGCTGTGCAGCTGCTTCCCATCCTGTTGCTGGAAGCATCTGGTTTTCATGGGCTTTTCCCCAAAACCCACATCTCAGAGAAGACACAAACGGTTTGGCAAACCACTGAGTGACTCTTTGAGGATCTTGCTGAGCAGCTCCAAGGTGACACAAGCTCCCCAAAAAGCTTTTTCTGTTTTACAGAGAGCACAGTTTATACATAAAATAAAACTTCCACATCACACACTGGCTGTCCAGCTGTGTCCTCTGTCCCTCAGCTTAGCAGCTTGCTGAGGGAAAAAGGAGCAGAACCATCAGCTGCACAGACCTCAAACAAACCAGCAGGTGTGCTGGTGGCCTGAAGCCACTGAGACTACAAACCTGCCTCTGAAATGTGCAAAGAAATAGAAGTGATGTTAGTCTGGCACATCTTTCCCTCATCCACCAAACAGTCCACACACCCTCCACATCCTTAATCCCTCAGTAGGAAGCAGAGCTGCAGCAGCTAGCTGCCCAGCTGAGGGTCCTCAGCATCTACTGGTTCCCCAGCTCCAGCACCACGGGAACAGAGCCAGCCCCAGGCACTGCTCACCCATTCACAGCCTTGCTGGCACCAAGGGTTGTCATCACTCACCTCACCCATGCCGAAGCTCTGTGCCCATGACTGGTCACAGCAATCCCATTCCTCAGCCTTTGGCCTAGATAATTTATCAACCCTTTGGGTTTTTTGGACCTGTAAATGATTCCTGTGGCTTGTTTTTTTCCTGGCAGCACGTGCAACAATATGGATTGCTAATTCATTGGTCTGCAATAACCTTCAGCCTCAGCCAGACAGGTCACTAACCTTGAAGAATTTGTCTATTTTGCTAAGGTTGATTCTCTTCTTGGCGTCCAACTTGTAAATGTTGCTGACATTCCCATCCATGAGATACAAGCCAAACCCCATCACCTAGAGAAAGGCAAAGTTTCATTAGCATGAAGTCAGTAGCAAAAGGCAAAGAAAGTTCTTCAACTTGGCATGCGGTTCAGGCTCCCATTACCACTTGACACTCATGAGGAGACTGTCTAAAACATGCATGTATCTGCAAGGACACATATGGTAGGCAGAGGACACACAGTGGGTTGCTTCTGTTTTCTGTGAAAAACACACCATGCTTCCTTTGGTAATTTGATCCTCCTTTCTCCCACATAACAACAATCCAAAAGCCTTCTCCACCCCAAGGCAAACATTTACTCTCAGAGAAGAACTTAAAACATTTAAAATATTCTCCTGGACTGATTTTTTCCCCCATTAATTCAGTAAAAATCATTACAGATAGTCAAACTACCCACATTATCCTTCAAAGAACTTTAGTTGACTCATATCACAGTAATGAAGTTCTTACGGTAATAGTGACTGCAACTGCTGTAATAGCTGGCTGACAGCAAGAACAAATACACCAAAAAGCAGATACTTTGGTATGTTTATCTTGAGGACTCTGTAGAATCAGGAAACCAAACCTAGAAGGATCTGCCTTCTGCAGGGAATTACTGCTAGGAATGGGCATCAAGAAGAAAATTCTGGGTTGCAAAGTTGGTGGTAATTTTAGAATGTCCTTTACAGTTACCCAGATCGAGCCCATGATCCTGCACATCCATGCACAACAGAAAAATCCCTCTCAGCTTTGGAGAGCACAAAGTACCCACCAGTGCTCTCATCCCACACATGCTTAGTCCCAGGCAGAGAGAGCTGCTGACAACCTTGGGAAGAATTGTGGGAAAACAAAGAGATGCAGATGGGGAAGAGCAGAAGAAAGCAAGAGAGGAAGGAAGATTTTTACATGGGAATATGGGAGAAGACCAGAAAGGACAGCAGAGAAATGATGGGTGAAGGTTCAAGTTACAGGAGGAACAGAGGCAGCTCATGGTGCTCTTTGGTGCATGGGGGTGGGACATCTCAGACTCACAGCCACATCCAGCCTGCTCAGCTATAAAGAAAAGGTGAAATGGGAGGACTGAGGTATCACAGAAGAGACAAAGTAACAGAGATCAGAAAGGAAATAGGAAGAGGAGAAAGCAAAGCTGTTCTGCTGCTGCCTCTGGAGAGCTTATAGCAACTTGTGTGATCAGAGGACACTGGCAGCACGTAAACCCAAAGGAGTAAAAATTTAAAAATTAAAGAGAAACACTGTCCTATGAGTGAATTTCATTTTACTAAAACAACAATGAAACTATGCAAGCCTCCAGCCACATAAGCATGGCTGAATCTCACCTTTAAGAGCATGTGCTTCTCACTGGGAGTGAGATACATCTTGTTTTCATAGTAATCCACACAGATGTTGACAATATCAGCCAGCAATTCCTCATAGCCAGGGATAACCTCCAGTTGTTGGTGCAGACACTGAAACAGCAACAGAAGCCACATTAGTGGCATGGGCTGAAGAAGAGCAGAAACCATGGAGGAAACATACTTGAAGGATTAAGAGTAGAATGCTAAGAGGTTCCTTAACACCTCTTCTATGTGCTTTTCTTCAGTTACTGGCAGAATATTGACTTCATGGTACCACCTGGAAGGAACAAGCTTCCTCTGCAGGTCAGCTCTTTCCTTCAGACTGACCCCAATAGCCAAACATCAGACAGTGAGATGCAAAGGAAGGTGACTCAGAAACAACTGTCTGAGTCTTCTGTCTTGGTACAATATTTTACCTAATTAGCAGAAGCTATAGAGCCATGGGGTCTGAGCTGCAGTCCCCATGCAGCCACAGGGGATGGATTTCCTGGAGTTCTGGCAGAACCTCCCCCTCCAAAAACTGTTCTTACATCTTTTACACCTTCATTTTGACCTTCATCTGAAAGTCTTGACATAGAGACCTTCAAAACCAACCAGGATAATATACAAGAAGGAAATACTGCTAGAATTATACAGCCTGACCAAAAGATCACCAGAGTCAGTAGCAATGACCCATCAGCTACTGCCACAATCAGGGCATAAATGCTGTCAGCTTCAGTGAGATCTTTGCCTCTCTCTATTCATGGAAAGGTTCAGCAGTTCAGAAAAAAGGGACCTGCCTGTGTGATCCGGTTGTGGTTTGCCAGGAACATGGAAAGGTTCTGGGACTCTTGGATGGACTGGGGGTCTGCCATCTTCCGCAGAAACTGGGCAGCTCTGCAAGGGAGAAATCCAACATCACCAAGGATCACTCAGCCAGTGTGAGACTGTCACCACCCACCTTCTCTGTCTGACCTGCAGCTGCAATGCCACAGCCTCAGACCCTGCTGCAGCACAGCTCTACTTAACAAGAGGGAAGCGAAACACAAAAGTGCTCAGAGATTTGCCTAAACTCACAAAGGGAGCCTTGGACAGCACAGAAACCCCATCCTCAACCTCCAGAGATACACCTGTCCTCACTGCTGAGCACACCAGGAACTATCTTGCAGTCCAGGCGCAGTCCTGTCCCCATTCCTGCTGCTTTGTCCTGTCTCACCTTTTATAAGCAGAATGGTCATTTTTGACGCTGCACTTCATGTTCTTCAGCTCATCCAGGACGGCGAACATGTTAATGAACTTGCCCAGAGTGAGGAGATAGGCTTCAGAGACAAAGTCCTTCCTCCGCTCAGCGTGGCACAGGCGCTTCACCTCACTGCAGAACCGCTCGATGGCCTTGCGCTGGAGGGCGAAGGGACAGGGTCATCTCGGCAGTGGCTCATGCAGGGTCATTACACCACCACTGGGACACCCCTCCACCCACCACTAGCTTCTTCCCTTAAAAAAAGCATTTTTTGGCTGGGGATGGAGGCTCCAGGGTTGCTCTACACTGTCCCCATGAAATGAAGCA
>VYZS01037843.1:0-21020 GCA_013400695.1 Neodrepanis coruscans
TGCTGTGCAGTCCGAGCTCCGGATTCCTCCATGGGAATGCGGTCCGTCCCCCCCGCCCCAACACCTGCCGGAATGTGTGGGGCAGCCGTGGCTCCCGTAGCCTCTTCCCCTGCCAGTGTGTGTGCATAGGGAAGCGGGTGCGGTGCAGGGAGAGTCCCATTCCGTCCTGCAGAGTGCTGTGGGCAGCAGGCACAGCTCTGCGGTGTCAGTGCTGTGCTGGAGATGCCCCTGCTGGTGTGTGCCTGGCAGCCACGGCTTCCGTGTTCCCACCAGCTTGCTCTGCCAGCATGGATGCTTGCTGTGGGTGCGGTGCATGCCCTGTCCCAGCTATGGTGGTGGGACCCGCAGCCGAGCCCCTGGGGTGTTGACAGCAGCTGCTGCTGCCGCCGGCCTCTCCCCGCCCAGCTACGGGCAGTGCTGGAGAGGCGGCTGCTGTCCCAGTGCAGGTGCCTGCGATTGGCAGCAGCTGCCTGCAGCTGCTGGTGCTGGGCTGAGCAACGGCAGGTGGCCCTCCCTGGCGCTGTGCACATGCATGGCGGGTTCCAACATGGTACCGGGTGGAGAAGGCCGGCAGCCCTCGCAGTAGGTGGGCCCACCCCTGCGAGCGGCTGCACTGGCATGTGGGGCAAGGGCAGCCTGGTGCTGGTGCCAGGGGTGCCCCTGGGGCCCTCAGGGCACCCCTTTGTGCTCATGGATGGCAATGGCAGCCCCTCCTCCTGACCACAAGGCATTTTGGTGGGAAACACCACCATATTACCTTGTGGTGAAGTCTTGTGGAGGGTTGGTGCCCAGTGTCGTCAGCCAATCTGGAGGCGACCTGTGTCCCCAAGATCATGTGGGAGTAGGCTCCCTATAGTACGCACAAACCCAGAAGTCCTCCCTCTCTCCAGGCTTGGTGGTTGTCGGAGCTGCATCTCAACACAGCTCTGCTTGGCATTTTCCCATGGCTCAGGCAGCAGCGCAGCTTCATTGACAGCGGAGGCAGGGCAGGGCTGAGGACCACATCGCTCACAAGCTGTGGTATTTTTCTCCCCTTTTCAGCCCACTTGGGTTTCCTTAATTTTCCTGTTTTCCAGAAACCTCAGAGCAAGGCCCAGCATCATTCCACCTTCCTCCCTTGCTCCATCAACCCAGCAGCCAGCCCTGGAGGAGCACAGTCGGTCGCCTTTGCGTTGCTGTTGTCGGGTTTTNCTGGGCAATAGAGACACTATCCCTGGAGGTGTTCATGTGACTTAATGCCATTGTCTAGGTGATGTGGTGGTGTTTTGTGAAAGACTGGACTTGATGATCTCAGAGATTCAAATGATACTGGTGGCCTCCGAAGTGGCAAAAGTGTGTGAGGGGGGAAAAGTGCCTTTTTTGGTTTTTTTAGGTTTTTTTTTTGTGTGGGGGGTGTGTGTTTTGTTTGTTTGTTTGTTTGTTTTTTGTCTAGGATTGCTCTACTTATCATAATTCTGGAAAGGCTTTGAGAGTTTTGGTGCATAAGTTGGATACAAGTCTTGAGTGACTAATCATTGTGACAAAAAAAAAAAAAAAGAAAACAATGCATGCAAAGATGATTCTTACTCTGAACATCAATAATGGAAATAGAGAAAGTCTTTTCTAAAATTATAGTCCATCAGAATTATGTCAGGAGTGCCTATAAAAAAAAGCTCTCCTCTTGTAATCTTGCATGATTAAGTTTCAAACAAGAACAACTGATGAGGACAGTTGTTTCCCATCCAATAGTTTTGAAAGTATAATAGTGCTAAAGAAGTTTCACATTTAGAAGCATTTCAACTGACAATACAAACCCGTTTAAGAAGCTATTCTTTCTCCAAACAACCCTTATGAGTCTTCTAAATAACTTAATCTAACACAGTACCTCATTATGGTTCGTTACATGCCATGAATATCAATGCTGTGACTGGATATACTTTTTGAATTCTACTAATTTTGGGAGACTAGTATTTTCATACTACTTAGCCCTATTAAAAGCCATATTTGCATTAGCTTTTATTAGCTGCTACATCAATTATTTGCTCTGATATATATTCCACATCCTTTTTACTCTCACACCATTTGCCTCACTGGAGGCAAGGTAAGCAAGGTGTTCAGACACATTTAGTAAAATATCATTACAAAATTCCATACTACTGAGAATAAACAAAGAATAAACAATTCATTCAGAAGTTTGATTTATGAAGCTCTATGCATAACATTAAAGAAGCAGTATATGACAAATTTTTCAGGCATTGTAAAAAAACAGTTCTGATGTCTTAGATGCAAAAACTTATGCGGCATAATGCACTTAAAAGTGTGCAATCATCTGACCTCAGTGCAACTTCTAATATGTCTATTCCAAAATCTATAGTTGTTAAAACATCTGGATGATGTCAGCAGTGATTTGGACTGAAGAGCAACAGGGAGAGAATAGAGAGAAAATCTGGGCTATTGAATTGCATTGGCTTGAACAGGATCAGCGATAAGTCTTCTCAAGCTCAAAGACTAAGATCAACACATGAACCCAGAAGTAGCACTTTGTAAATATCTGTGTAGAAATACTTAAAAGTACTAAAACTCAATTGCTCTTATAGCTGGCAGACTCATAACATGTCATTGGACTACTATAATCTGTGAGTTTTCTGCTGAAAATAGTACAACTTGTACAACTTTTTTCTTTTGTCAGCTGATATACGGAGTATATTTTTGGATATTATTTTTGTTGACTTAAATGTTCTGGAAGTTAAATTATTCTCTCTCTGTCTAGGGTGCACCGCCTCTGCACCTTTTTATTATTTTCACCTTGATACCTCCTTTAAAAAGTAAATAAGTAAAAAATATCCTCAATAACTACTTTGTTTCCCATAATGTGCATTGGCTGATAATACTTGAAATACTACTCTTGGACACCTTCTCTCTTTCTCCATGGATGTTGCTGTTAATAGCTTTTCATCTTAAAGGAGAATTGTGTGAGAGATACATCTTAGCTGCAGAAAGCATGTCGGCAATTAGTTTCTTGATTTCGGAGTTTGTGACTATTTTGAGGATGGTAGGATTATATGTGTTCTCCTTTCTTTTGTGCATGCTGGAGAACCATCTTCTTGTGTCTGCCTGGGTGATAATTAAATCTGTCTATGAATGATACTTCCTGTGTGTTAGTGTCAAATTCGATTTAAATATATAGATTTTTCTCATTTTGAGAGAGACAAATTTAAAAAAAATTAAATTGAAAATTATCATGTTCTTAATACAACAGTAAAAGAAGTGTTTGGGATAGCACAAATATCAGTTTCCCAATACCACAGAGCATTTATTTTAATATTCTTTTTTCTTATGTACTTGGACCAATAATGCTTCATTCTTTCTGTACCTTAAGACAGTTTATAGTTTCTCAGTAAGCAGTGAGCCAGTCATGAAATGAATCTCCCTGATCATCAGATGTTGAGAAATGTCTTTCAGTGGTCTTTGGGTGACATCTGCTCTAGTTCCTTTTGCTTCTAAGCTTTTTCGTGTGCTCAGACTTTCAGATCAGGGGAGGAATCTTCTGGAGAATGATAAGCAATGAAAAGTGCTGCTTAAAAAATGCCAAACAACAATTTACAAAAAGCCAACAACAAAACCTGATGCCTGCTTCTTTTCTGTGAAAATAATTCTGTGAAAATATTTTATGTGAAATAGAGCGTTTCTGTCATACTGACTTCTAAACCTGTCATTATGTATCACCTGTTGTACACCTTTCTATTAATTTTCAAACACCCAGTTGGCTCAAAATTATTTGGTTGTATAACCAAAGTGAAAGTTAATAATTCTGGGTTTTTTTTAAATAAATTTTGAGGTTGTAAACTGGCAAGAGAGGAAAAAAATGGAAGCAATTCCATAGCATACACGTTGAAATATACTCTGTATTAAAAGGGCTTGCAACACTAGAATGCTCCAAATTATTAAAATAATTAAAGGAGAGCAATTGAGATATAAAGACAGAGATGAATGCTGTTAGTGAGAGCAGTGTAGCATTCATTCTCCTCGTGAAAGATGCATGGCAGCCTTTGTCTTCAGAGATAACAACACAGTGCCAAATCCCCAGAGAGAGCTGCCTAGCAACTAACATGCCTGGTGAGGGCAATGCAGAAGTTAATCTCTTTAGTATGCAAGTGTAGCTATTAATTTAATTAGTAAAGGCAGTGTACCATAAATCAGTATGGTAAACCAGCAAATTTTTTAATGAAGATTTTTTGAATTCTAACCTTAAGTAGTCATGTCAAGGATTGCCTCCCTATTACACTGTCACAGTTGAAACCTTATTAAAAGTAAAGTTTGGAATACTATACCCTGAAACGGGATCAATTAACAGTAAGCAAGAATTTATTTATATTTACCACTGGGAGAGAGACATAAAAGACTGGAGGTCCCAACATAACCTCCATGCATTTCTCACCATAGTCATCTCTTCTGACTTGTGTTCTGGCTATTAAATAGATGATGATGGCTCCTGAGAATAGTGGTAGATGTGGTCACTCTGGAATTTAGAGCATTAAGAAGCTCTCTGTGTTATATACTAGTCAGACTTCTTTTTAGCAGAAAGTGGATGTTTTGGGTTAAGACCCAGGGTGTTTCCTAGAGGGGAGGGAGGGGGGTTGTTTTTCAAAACATTTTTTGTTTTTTGTAAGAAAGCAAAGTGGATGGATCCCAGCGGTTTACCCATCAGTGCCTGGCTGGCCAACACACACTCCCCGCTGGCCCAAGCCCCCGGGTGGTGGGAGGCAGGGGGGTACCGGTGGCTCTCCACCTGCTCCACAACTGCTTCGGTGGTGGCAGCAGCTGCTAAGCGGTGATGCGAGCCCCCGCACTGCCCCCGCCCAGCCCAGATCCTGAGCAGTGAAGTGGCTGCCCTGCTGGCTCCCTCTCACACTGCTGATGAAGGCAGTGGCGATAGCAGGAGAGGCCAAGCAGCGATGGCAGGGCAGTGCTTGCTGGTGGCTGCAAGCATGGCTCGCACTCCTGGTGAAGGTGGCGGCAGTGGGATGCACGGCTGGGCAGCAGTGCTCTGGCAGCACCATGCAGAACTGACCACTGCTGGCAGCTCTGCGCTGGCTGCTGCCCATGGTGTGAGTGGTCTTGCGGTGGCGGGTGTCCTGTGGGCACTGCTGCCACTGCGAGCACCACTCCCGCGGCTCCTTGCTTGGTCCACACTGCCACGGGTGGCTCTACCAGGTGCAGCACCGGCCACCCAGGACCATGTCTGGGAGAGTTACCCACGGGCAGTATCGTGAGTAGCCCCAGGGGTCCCCACAGCGCTGGCAGCACTGGTGGCACTGGCTGACAGTGCCTGTCACGGGCATTTTTGGTGAGAATCACCATGTTCGCCTCATGGTAGATCCCAGAGAGCGGAGGGCAGTGCCCCAGTGCCATGCCACACCAAGGCAGGCTACCAACCAATAGGAAAATAGTGCGCACAAGAAGAAGAGCCTGAGAAAACTTGAGAACAGGGCATTATAAAAGGAGCAGACACAGAAGTCCCGCCCCTTTTTTGGCTTGGCTGCCTGGCTCCCTCTTGGCACCCTTTTCGGCTCCCGGCTCTTGGCTCTGCTCCCTTGCCCTCTCAGCTCTCCCCCTCGGCCCAGGCAGCAGCGTGGCTGGACCAACAGCCGAGGCAGTGCAGTGCTGAGGACCAGCAGCTCCGAGCAGTGATATCTCTTCCCCTTGGGGTCTCCTGGGGTTGCCTTTCATTCCCTTTACTTTTTTCAGCAGCTCTAGAGTGGGGACCCTGCTGCATCATCTCCCTTCATGAGGCAGCATTCCTCCCTTTCCCTCTACAGCCCAGCAGTCAGACCAGAGTAGCAAAGGGGTTATATTCTTTTGTGTGTTATTGTCGGGTTAAAGTTTTTGTAATTAATAAATTACTGTGTTGTTGTTTCTCTATTGCGTCTCTCATCACTCAGTAGTGCCCCCTAGTGTCCAAACCAGGACAGTGGAAAGTGTTTTTAGGAAATCCACTTATTTGAGCTTTTTTAATCAAAGTGAAAACCTTTTCTTCTAAATCCAAGGAGAAACATGATATATGATGAATATATACTAAATATTTTAACCTCTATAAATAAGCTAAATTATTTATATTTTTCATCCCTCAATACTCTACTGTTGAAAATTAGATATTTCAACAGTAGCTGAGTTACATTATTTGAGCTGTGTCTTAGAGGGATGAAGATTTTTTCAAAATAGCTTGAAGATGTGTTTTCCTCAAAAAAACCCCAAACATGAGAGACCTGATGTTTGGTTCAAACTCGTGTATGCTCAAATAAAAAGTATTTGATTTTCATAAATAGTTTCTTGAGTTCCCCTGCCAAGCCTGGAAAAGATGAGAAAGTAGCATGTACAATTGTTATTGTGAAATCTCCGAAGCTGTCACTTCTGTTGGGGGACAAAATTTTACATCACAACTCATGGGTCAAAGAGCTTTGAAAGTACGCATGTTGTACTATATGCAGGTATGCAATTTATTTATTTAGTGGAAATATCCTATAATAATGCTTTAAAAAAGAATTAGTTCAATTAATTCCATTTTATGACAGAAACAAATGAAAGTTCAGTCATAAAAGCTCTAATGTAAGATGCTTTGTTAATGGAAAATTGAAATAATTTCACAGTTCCCATACGTAACTAAAACTCTATCTTTTACTTTTTGCTTAACCAGAACAGTAAAGATTATTCACCGGACGATTTCAGAGTGCACTTGAGATCATAAATTATTCTCTTAAAGGTACTTCTAATTCGAATTTGACTAGAATCAATGATGAATGTTATTGCTGCTATGGGATTAAATATGAAAAAATTAAGCAGTTAGTATTATCCATGAATACCATATATATATATACACACACGTGAATTTATGTGTAAGTGTGCACACCTTTTATCATGATATCAGGTTTTCCAATTTATCATTGCCACAGATGCGCAGCCTCTACACTTATGTATTTGTGTTGCCTTAGGGGGTATGCTTAAGATTTGGGGAATTCACTCTGGCTAGGTAGCTGGATAATTTGGAATATTAAGGGCCAAGAACAGCCTGTGTTTCACATGTTTGCATTCTTCTGTACAGATAAGTGGGATATTAAGACAAAACATAGTGTTGGGCTTCCAGGCCTGCCAGGGGCTGGACTGGGATGGAGAATAAACAACAAGGGACTACCCTGTTGGATGTTTAGGGGTCATAGTAGTAAGATGGGCTTTAGTTGGATAGTGTGAGGGGTGGGCACTTTGAAGGTTATAAAAATGGACAGATTGTTATGATTTTCCTTTTTTGGATCACCAACCTCACCAGTAAAGCTGTGTTCTCCCTTCACCTCTGCAAATTGCATATTTGTTTCATTTTTTATCTCACCCTGAAGGCAACACTGTAAATTATTTTCTGTCTTTAATAAAAAAGTGCAATTTTTTTTTTTTTTGTTAGTTAATGGCATAGTCTATGTCAGCAGGTAGTGAAAATTGCTGCAGCAATACTAAGTTATTTGTGTGATTGGCTCTATGGCAATAGTATGTTGTTGGTGACTATAACACAGCTGCATGTTGTTGGTTACTATAACACAGCTGCCTGTTGTTGGTGACTATAACACAGCTGTTTGAAAGTTCTGTTAACTGAAAATGAGATAAAATATTTATTCCAAAATAAATATCATTCTTTCAAGCAGGTGTGCATGAGTCATCTATTTGGTTGAACACAGCCCTGTTTGAATGGAGCTAAGACAAATGCTGAGAGAATGAGAACTAGGATTTTTATTTTTAAAATATAATTAGGTTCTTATAATGAAAAGCTAATTGGCAATGATGTAAACTTTCAGGCAAGCTGGACCTTCTCACAGTATGTAACAATGGAAAGGGATCCTTGCAGAGAACTAATGGCACGCACACCTAACACTGAACATAGATCACACAGACACATACACACATGCACAGACACTCGGACACTCTAACACACACACACACACACACTGTGAGGACTCTAGGCTCTGAGACATACATACACACACTCTAAGAAGAACATATACTCTAAAAAGAACACACACTATAACTCTCACACATACCTCTAACCTAAGCCTGCTGCTCACACTATCTGTAACTCACTCTCTNATACTGAATCAAAAAAAGTTGCTCAGAAATCCTGAAAGACAATGGTTAGACCAGATCTTTTTAATTCTCTATCCCCATTTTTTTTTCTAAACTCCTAGTGTGAATGATTATAACGAATATGCCATGAATTCCTACTGAGTAAGCAGACATGAACTTTACAGAACAAGGGAATTTCAGCATCATTTTGAATGAAAAGAGGGTTATATTTCACTGTTATACCTATATTTTAGACAGTGAACTACCAATAAAACTTGATAGTAAGAAATAGTTATGCATTTTAATATTTTATTGCTGACAATTTTTTTTTTAGTTATTCTAATAACTTCAGTCATATGTTCAATTATCTAAAGATGGGCTTGTGTTGTAGGATAGATTAAACATTCAGAAAGATAAGAACACTTTTAAATTGTTTAATCATACCCCAATGTGCTTAGAATCCACTTTCTGGTTCAATGAAGACCATGGTGAGGTGGTCTCATTTTAAGGACCAGCATTTGATTCTGTGCATTTTTACTTGCTGGTATTTGTTTCATTTATTTTATTCCCCTCATTAAGACTTTATAGCTGCAAGTATTCTGTCATGTAGAATAAACCTGTATGAAGATTGAGTATGGAGATTGGGGCATCAAAACAAAGTTTTGGTTTCATTACATGCAGCTTAAGTGTGTTAATGATAACTATATATATGGTCCTTCTATAATAACATACACTGAAAAAATCTTTAATATCGGCATAAAACATAAATTAGTACTTAGGTTTCTCCACTAATATTAATGAATCTTTAGTGTTCAAGGGTGACAAAATTCATACTCCAGTCTTGTGAAAGAATACTAGTCCAACTTCCTTTTGTTCAAGCCTTATCCATAGTTAATAGGAGAATTTTAGAAAACTGAAAAATTTTGAAGACTTGTAATACAGGAAGACAAATGCAGACCTTCCCATTTTGTCTTTTTTTCTTCCTTTTGTTCTTTTTTAATATCTCATGACCAATTGCTACTCCATGTTTTGGGCTTTTTTTTCATCTGAATATGCTGGTGGTAGTAAAGCTGCTTCATTGTAGTTATCATGGATGCTTTTATACATCAGGTTTTGATATGCTGCTTCTGTTGGGCTCTGTTNGGATTTTTATTTTTAAAATATAATTAGGTTCTTATAATGAAAAGCTAATTGGCAATGATGTAAACTTTCAGGCAAGCTGGACCTTCTCACAGTATGTAACAATGGAAAGGGATCCTTGCAGAGAACTAATGGCACGCACACCTAACACTGAACATAGATCACACAGACACATACACACATGCACAGACACTCGGACACTCTAACACACACACACACACACACTGTGAGCTCTCTAGGCTCTGAGACATACATACACACACTCTAAGAAGAACATATACTCTAAAAAGAACACACACTATAACTCTCACACATACCTCTAACCTAAGCCTGCTGCTCACACTATCTGTAACTCACTCTCTTGAGCTTTAACATCTGGCTCTGAAAGAAACACCAAAGACAGAGAAAATGCAAGCAAGAAACTCTCAAACTGAACTGCATGTATCTCTGTCATTTATTTCATCGCCAGCTACCTTGTTTTGCCTGTGTGACCCCTGTATACGGGTGCCTGTGATAGCCATCCATATGTGACGGCCATAAAAATAGTACTGGTTTGCATCTGAGACCTAAGTATATTTTTCACAAAGAGATTTTTGGTTATATATTGTCCCACTGCCTATTAGTGACCCCTTCCTTCCTTCCTTCCTTCCTTCCTTCCTTCCTTCCTTCCTTCCTTCCTTCCTTCCTTCCTTCTTTCCTTCCTTCCTTCTCCTTCCTTTCCTTCCTTTCCTTCCTTNGACCAGATCTTTTTAATTCTCTATCCCCATTTTTTTTTCTAAACTCCTAGTGTGAATGATTATAACGAATATGCCATGAATTCCTACTGAGTAAGCAGACATGAACTTTACAGAACAAGGGAATTTCAGCATCATTTTGAATGAAAAGAGGGTTATATTTCACTGTTATACCTATATTTTAGACAGTGAACTACCAATAAAACTTGATAGTAAGAAATAGTTATGCATTTTAATATTTTATTGCTGACAATTTTTTTTTTAGTTATTCTAATAACTTCAGTCATATGTTCAATTATCTAAAGATGGGCTTGTGTTGTAGGATAGATTAAACATTCAGAAAGATAAGAACACTTTTAAATTGTTTAATCATACCCCAATGTGCTTAGAATCCACTTTCTGGTTCAATGAAGACCATGGTGAGGTGGTCTCATTTTAAGGACCAGCATTTGATTCTGTGCATTTTTACTTGCTGGTATTTGTTTCATTTATTTTATTCCCCTCATTAAGACTTTATAGCTGCAAGTATTCTGTCATGTAGAATAAACCTGTATGAAGATTGAGTATGGAGATTGGGGCATCAAAACAAAGTTTTGGTTTCATTACATGCAGCTTAAGTGTGTTAATGATAACTATATATATGGTCCTTCTATAATAACATACACTGAAAAAATCTTTAATATCGGCATAAAACATAAATTAGTACTTAGGTTTCTCCACTAATATTAATGAATCTTTAGTGTTCAAGGGTGACAAAATTCATACTCCAGTCTTGTGAAAGAATACTAGTCCAACTTCCTTTTGTTCAAGACTTATCCATAGTTAATAGGAGAATTTTAGAAAACTGAAAAATTTTGAAGACTTGTAATACAGGAAGACAAATGCAGACCTTCCCATTTTGTCTTTTTTTTCTTCCTTTTGTTCTTTTTTAATATCTCATGACCAATTGCTACTCCATGTTTTGGGCTTTTTTTTCATCTGAATATGCTGGTGGTAGTAAAGCTGCTTCATTGTAGTTATCATGGATGCTTTTATACATCAGGTTTTGATATGCTGCTTCTGTTGGGCTCTGTTTTAAGAGCATAGCTACATCATTGCCTGTTATTTTGCATTGCAGTTTGAATTTATCTTTTCCATCTTCATAAACACAATACTTTTAAAGTTTATAGAGATATTGAAGATCAGAGCTCCCAGTTCAGACCTAAAACAATTGTAATTATGCCTGATAGCACCACTGCAGTTTAAAAGTTTGTTACTTTTTCCAATATAATTCCCTGTTCCTAGTGGTGTAAGCATTTGCTCTAGGACAAAACATATCATAAAAGACACATCAAAAGAGCAGTTTTGATTTTAAATTTAGAAACTCAAAACCCAGATATTTTTCAATCAAAGAAAGGTAAAGAAAGAAGTTTTCAACTTTCAGGCACTTTTATACACTTCTAGAACTTGTAACCATCTCTTTTATAGTAATGAACAGGGCAGGGTGTGGGAGAAACGGAAAAAGAGTGAGGGCAAGAGGATATAGAATGATTATTTTGCTTTTTTTTTAGGAAGACTTTTGGGAAATGGTAAAATTCTTTGTTGCTAGATAACAATTCTCACTGTACAATAACTCACTGCACACCCGTATAAGCAGCTTTTTCATGTGAGTAGCTCTATTGAAAGAATTACCCAGAGGAGCAAAAGAAGGGTCACCCAGATGTGTTTGCAAACACAATTTTTTTTATATCCACTAAACAAGAAAATATTTGTCTTTCATTGGAAAAAAAAAAAAAGAAAAAAGCAAAACTTGACCTTTAAATAAGAAAATTAAATGAATCTTTATTAAGGTCTGGAACTGTGAGTTACTATTCTATACACCATAAAGATACATTTTATTAAAATAAACCAAAAATTACTGGATATGACCTCAAGCTAAGCCTCTTAATATTGTTAAAATCAATCTAAATCTAATAGAAAAGGCAGATGCCACAATCAAATTCTGACCTTGAGGTATGTCTCATAGTTTCAGACCAACTGGGACAAGCCAGTATTACAAAATGATAATAAAGCTGCTCTAGAACATTTATATATTGATATAATTTATGCCATCAACTTCACAATAAAAAGGTTTAACCTCCTGCTTTGAAGAATGTTCATCAAATTATGTCTCACATACTTGAAAGGAGTTATTTTATTATTGCAAGGAGTGTCTTCAATTTTTAAGATATGCTGAGGTGGAAAGGTCAGACTTTATGAGTGAGAAATTGGCCTAACTATATTCTCTGAAAGATCAGATGTGTTTGAAGATATTTAAAGCATCTATGCTGCTTAAAGTCCTATAAAACCTCTGAGGTCAGATCAGTTCATAATTTCTTATCTGATAAATTGCAAGATTTTGCTGGTTGGCTTTCCTTGTTTGTGTGTTTATCTGGTTATATTAATTAGATAAGGCCTATGGTACAGAGCAAGGTGATTAATGGAAACATAAAATCACGATTTTATCTTGCATTTTTCATTGACATTAGTAAACAGAAAATTTAGCATTTGGCCTGCAGGGATGCTTGTCTCATGGCTGGCAGAATCACTCAAGCCTGAGGAATCTTCTAGGTTTCTGTCTTCAGCTTGGAACTTTCACTCTTTGAAATGGAGTTTAAAACTGTTAGGAGGCAATGCACTACTGCAGTGTTTGGGCTTGCAGAAAGTTTTATTTATTCAAAATAATATGCACAAAATTTTCTGTGCTTTCATCAACCAGATATCTTATTTGATTTCTGAAGAAACATTTCTGATTCTGAGCAGTCCCATCCATCACCATTTAGGTTTTTCCCGTGGAGAATTGAGGCTTGCCTTTAATCTACTCTATTAGCAAACTGGGAGCAGAGAGATAAAGAAGAGTGAATAGTCTATAAGAGTAAACCTCTTACAGAGGTGAGTGCGTGAGTAAACACTGTGCAGTACTGAGGCCTTAACTTTGGGAGTGCTCTTGGAGTTCCAGCTGGGGCAGAAGTCACCTGTACGCACATACACACAAAGAAAAATTGAACCTGACACTGATGCTGAACAACAAAGACCTTGCCACAGTATTGCCTCTTCCTTCAAGTTGGTTGTTTATATAAAGTCCCTTGAAACTTCAGAAAAGTATTGTCATTGATCAATGCTAAACTAAATAGGAATTATGTATTTTGGTTTTGCTTTTATCTGTACTAAAAATGTCTTTTTTACCTTCTGGGAGGGATGTTGCCAGCTCTAAGAGATTGATTTAACACTCATATTAAAGAAAGGGATTTGGGACCTGATCAATGAAACATCTGAACTGAGGCTTCACTGAGGAATGTGAATCATTTTGACAGGTTGTAGATATTAAAATTGATATGAGCTCAGAGACATTATTTTTTTGTTAACTGGAGCAAAAGTCAATGTAGAAGCAAGTTAGAAATTGAGTTGGAAGTAGAAAATGTTGTCAAGTTTACTTTTCTATGACTTATCAGATGCATCTATCACTGTCATGAAAAAAAAGGAACTGAATTATCAGGAATAAAGAACTCCTATGTAACAAATTAGCACAATAGTTATTATAAATGGGGAGAGGGAGGGAAAGCAGTGTTCAATGGAAGATGAATTCTTATGGAACAAAATAGTTAGGTAAATTTTCTGATTAAACCAGCAATATGTGGACTAAAACACATAGAATAAAGACAACTCACAGAAGTCCGAGTCAATGGCAATGTCACAGTCTTCAAAAGAGATCATGATTTCCAGTATTACTTTTTCTGCAGCATGAAGGACCAAGGAAGAACTGATTTTGCTGAATTCCTCACAAAAATCTCAAAAACCTCACAAAACCAAAACACTCACACACTTCATTCTCTGAGCAAGGGGAGAGTCTTAATCACCATTTAACTCATTAAACAAAATAAAACTTCTTGTTTTTGGGTGATACATTGCTATATTGGGGTCTACACTGTTTAGAGCAGTATCTGTCCTGAGTCCAATTCCCTTCAGAGTTTTTTTAATGAGTCTGGTGTTAGCATTGAAAGCACTTTTCTCCTGTTTGCTCATGATACCAAGATTGTTAGGGCTCCAGTTATTTCTGAGATTAGAACTGAAAATTTTACTCAATGTGTTCTTGTTTGTTTGTTTTCCTTTGTTTTTTCTCCTTTCTGAATTTCATCCTGCTGTCAAATGCTGTCCTTAGAGAGGAATAACCCAAAAATAATTCCTTAGAATGTAGAGTTTCTAGTGAATTACAAACTGATGGTACATCAGTTGTATTCTTGAAGGAACAGAAAACATCATATTTGCATATATAAATAAAACCATCTATATTGAACTGCTTTCTTCCCTCAGTGGTGCGGAGGTCATTCCATTGCATATTTTGTCCATTTTGGGCATGCAGGCACACTGCTGAAAGCAAATCTAAATTTTCTGCAGGTAGACAGATGCACTGGTATAGATTGTCCACTGAGATAAATGAATCACTGAGTTTTGAAGTTTTGAAGCAGCTATTAGTGAAATTAGTGAAATATCTGTCACAAACATGCAAGAAAAGTTTTTTCCCCTGAAGAACTCTATTCTAAACCTTTTCTGGCTGCCTCTGATAATTATTGTTAGCTTTTATCCTAGTGTCCTAGTAATTTTTCTGATGTTTTCTGTTAATTTGATGGTGTTGATATAAAAGCTGTAATTCTTTTCACAGCTTCTGGAATAGATTCACCACTATGGATTTGTTTGACTCTTACTGTAGACCACATGCCTCATTTTATTGCAATAAAATATTGATTACATAGCAGATCAGCTTGTGGTTAACAAAAACCCAGATTGTTTTTTATAGGGTGATATATTTTTTTGCTGGAGTTTTCATATGAGATTATTTAGCAGTGTTTTGACTGACCCAACTGTAAAGATGTATTTCTAGAGGGGAGACACTTGCTAGTCTATGTTAGGACAAAGAATCACTGATAGTATTTCTCACTTCTTGTCTGGCAGGCGATTAGAATAGCCACCACTTTCCCCTGTAACTCTCTGTGTATGTTATTCACATTCCTGAATATGAAACTAATAATGGAACTGTGTATTCCAGCTCCAAGGGATGGGTGGTAATTACTGAGTGAGTGAGCCAGCTGACAATGCTTAGCTATTCAGATGAGGAACATCTCTTGAAAAGATGGTGAATTAGGCCTGGCTACAGCCAGGAAGTAAAGGATGAGTACTCTTGATGATTTAATGAGGCAGATGGCTTATTGTTTTGAAACTGAGCAACTACAGAATGCCATGGTTTAACAATATGTTTAAAAATAATTGATTTTTTTCAAGAGTGGACTGTAGTTTTTGTTAGCCTGTTGCTGTAGCAGTATTTATGTTTATGTCAAATGACTAACAGCCCCCTAAAATACACAATATAATTTAATAGAGATAAAATCAGCACAGTCCATCAAAAATTTTGAAGTGTTTTATAAACACTATTTTGTGCACCACTTAATTCAGTAGTGCTTACACTCTATGGTAGTCTAAAGTATGTTGATGAGTTTCCACAGAAAGACTAAATTGCAGAATATGTGTTCTGGGTCTCAGTAGATGGTCCACTTCATAGTGTTTTGGCTTTTACTTGGACTTCTTAGGTGAAGCTGAACTAAAATCAACATCAAACTAATTGTGCAGAATTGTGTAGCTTTGGTCTTCCAGATACCTGAAAATTTTTGAGATGTTTTACTTGTTAAATATATGGAAGAAAAAGAATCCTAATAACAATTATCTGCTTTCCGAACTCTTCAATATTAACATTAAATAGTGCAGTTTTATTTCAGACTTCATAAAGAGGTTTAAATAAGAAGGATAGTCAGAATAGGTTTTGATAGAACTTCAAAATCAGGTTGATCAGAAGGAAGACACACCCTATTTATGTTAATCTGGGGGAGCCATAATGACTTTAGGGCTGCTTTGGGGTTTGGATTGCATCAGGGCTTTTTCCACCTCCGCTGAAGAATTTTTTCTTTAGATTCTCTAAACTAGGGAAATAAACTGTAGACAGTAGTTCAGTGAAGAAGACTTCTATCGTAAAAGCCTAATGAACTGTTTTGTTGATAAGTTTGGCTACCTGCATGGACTATGGCAAATTATTCTATAACATCATTTTGTAAGCTTCTGGTTTTGCTTTTTCTTGAAATACAACGAACTTTCTCTGTCATAAGTGACTTATGTGCTCAAAAAGAAATCAATGCCCTGAAAGGAGGCTGTGCCTTTCTCCTCAAATGCTGTGGCGAGATAAGAGAATTAAGACAAATAAGCAATGAAGGAAGAGCACAGCTTTACTGGTGGTGTCAGTGATCCAAAGAGAAAAATCATAACAATCTCTCCATTCCTTCAGAGTCCTCACCCATCACACCATCCAACTAAAGCCCATCTACTACTATGTCTCAAACATCCAATGCGATGGTCCCTTGTTACCTATCTCCATCCTAGTCCAGCCCCTGGTAGGCCTGGAAGCTTAACTCTGTATTTTGACTTACTACCCCACTTATCTACACAGAAGAATGCAAACATGTGAAACACAGGTTGTTCTTGGCCCTTAATATTCCAAGTTATCCAGCTACCTAGCTAGAGTGAATTCCCGAAAATATTAAGCATACCCTCTAAGGCAACACATATACATATGTGACTTGCAGAGGTTGCGGCAATGATAACATGGAAAACCTGATATCAGGAGAGATAGAGAATTTTAATGTTCCAGGTTGCTTTAAAGGAAGGTAGGAATCTTGAATTAATGATTTATCTTTGAAATGAGCTTAATATATTATAGAATCTGCTATAGGAGAAAAAACTTCTAAATTCCACTTTGCAAAGAGAAAGAAAATAAAAATTCAAGTGTCTGCCTGGGCTGATGTGGGGGAATATGTCACCATTTATATTTTTAGAATTTACAGGAATATTTTGGTGAAAGTCAAGAAAATGAGTGTAACTTTGGGGATATAGTTTGTATAAATTACACATATATATATTATAAACTTTATGTTCAGCATTTTGCTGTATACATAGTATACAATAGGTAATTCTGCTTAAAATAAATAGAAGACATTTAGAGAAGAGATTGACACCCACCTGGCTACAAAATCCTTTCAGGTAGTTTTAGAGAGTTAAAGAGTTCCTACCTAAGCCTCCTCTTCTCCAGGCTAAAAATGTCCATCTCCCTCAGCCACTTTTCATATGACACCAGCTTTGATGTCTTTCTCTGGACACACTTTAGCACCTCATTGTCTTTCTTGCAGTGAGGGGCACAGAACTGGACATTAGCGGTGTGGACTCACCAGTGCCAAGTAAAAAGGGACAATAACTTCCCTTGTCCTACTGGCCACACTATTTTTGATAGAGGACTGGATGCCATTGGCCTTCTTGGCCACCTGAGCACACTGCTGGCTCATGTTCAGCTGCTGTTGATCAGCACCCTTAGGTGCTTTTCCACTAGGACACTTCCCAGCCACTCTTCTCCTGACTCCTAGTGCTGCAGGGGTTGTTGTGACCCAAGTGCAGGACCTGACATTTCACCTTATTGAACCTCTTATCGTTGTCCTTTGTCCATTGATCCAGCCTGTCCGGATTGCTCTGCACAGCCTTCCTACTCTCCAGCAGATAAACATTCCTCTCCCAACTTAGCATCATCCAACTTACTGNCTGTGCCTTTCTCCTCAAATGTTGCGGCGAGATAAGAGAATTAAGACAAATAATCAATGAAGGAAGAGCACAGCTTTACTGGTGGTGTCGGTGATCCAAAGAGAAAAATCATAACAATCTCTCCATTCCTTCAGAGTCCTCACCCATCACACCATCCAACTAAAGCCCATCTACTACTATGTCTCAAACATCCAATGCGATGGTCCCTTGTTACCTATCTCCATCCTAGTCCAGCCCCTGGTAGGCCTGGAAGCTTAACTCTGTATTTTGACTTACTACCCCACTTATCTACACAGAAGAATGCAAACATGTGAAACACAGGTTGTTCTTGGCCCTTAATATTCCAAGTTTTCCAGCTACCTAGCTAGAGTGAATTCCCGAAAATATTAAGCATACCCTCTAAGGCAACACATATACATATGTGACTTGCAGAGGTTGCGGCAATGATAACATGGAAAACCTGATATCAGGAGAGATAGAGAATTTTAATGTTCCAGGTTGCTTTAAAGGAAGGTAGGAATCTTGAATTAATGATTTATCTTTGAAATGAGCTTAATATATTATAGAATCTGCTATAGGGGAAAAAACTTCTAAATTCCACTTTGCAAAGAGAAAGAAAATAAAAATTCAAGTGTCTGCCTGGGCTGATGTGGGGGAATATGTCACCATTTATATTTTTAGAATTTACAGGAATATTTTGGTGAAAGTCAAGAAAATGAGTGTAACTTTGGGGATATAGTTTGTATAAATTACACATATATATATTATAAACTTTATGTTCAGCATTTTGCTGTATACATAGTATACAATAGGTAATTCTGCTTAAAATAAATAGAAGACATTTAGAGAAGAGATTGACACCCACCTGNGACCAAATTATGGTGGTCACCAAATATAATAGAATGGAGAATTATATTTAAATAAATAGCCAGACAAGGTCATATTAAAGCCTACAAAGCTCAGCAAAGACCATCTATAGCTAATAACAGTGCACAGAAACTTTTAAATGTATCTCAGTGTGCTGCTTTTGGCTGGGTAGAGTGCATTTTCTTCAGTGGCTAGTGTGAAATCACAACACTCAATCCATAATGTGGTTATGGGGTCCAGCTTTGTTGATGCAAAATATTTTAATGCATCTCACAGAAGATTTACCTGTTGGCGATAAAGAACACCATGGCCCTTCAGGATTTTGTCAACAAAGTAAATTATACTCTTGGTGAAATATATTTCTTATTTGTTTGCATATCCTGAAAGCAAAATGTAATCTTTACAGTTAGAAAAGTAATCCTTTTACAGTGTTTTCTTAATTTAAACTGTGAATTTATTGACAAAAATGTGTGAAAAAGGAAAAAAATAAATTGGCATTTCAGGGATGTGTATGAAAATATTTGCTGGGATAATGTATCTAGATCAAGGGAACATAGCTGTGATTATAGTCATAGCTTTTGATCTACTTGTATAGGCCCAGTTTGCACATAGAATATTTAATTAAAATGTGTCTATAATATATTTCAATCAAGTGTCATTTAAAAATTGCTAATTTGATGTGTCATCCTGACAAATTAAATGATAAAAGAAACAGGATATAATTTTTTTAATTAGCATCTTGCCATTAGAGATTATGTCAATTTTTAAGAAGTATAATCAAACCTTTTTTTTTTAAAAAAGAAGCCTCATATTCTATAGGTAACACCTAAAAATATTTCCTAATGAAAGTAGAGAAGAAATGAGATGTGTATAAAGGACGCACAAAGACTTTGATGGTTGTTTTTTGAAGAGATGAATTTTATAGAATAACATGTGGTTAGATTGTGTTGCTCTCTGTCCATAGTTCTCTTTTTTAACTTGTTTTCTTGGGTGAATGGTTAGAGTTACTACTACTACTATTCTTTTTCGGGCCTCTGCATCACCTTCATGTTAGTCATGCTCAGTCTTGCTGCCTTCTTGATCTTTCTTGTCATATCATATTCTTTTCCAATAATGGGTACTGAGTGCTATTGTTCAGTTCTAATTGTCAAGACTGATAATTTGAAAGAGGAAGAGAATAATAGGACAAATGAAGTATGTTCTGAATGTGTGATGGTTTAGCATATTTTTTTTTTCTTGTGTTCAAACAGAAGACATAAAGATTTTTTTTCTTTTTCCCCTTCCCCTCCCCCCTCCTTTTGTCCTTTTTTTGTGTCTCGTTTTATCTTTCTCCCCAGAGGGCTGGGGGTGGGGGGAGAAGGGGGTGCGTTTGCAATCCTTGGTGCAGCAGAGGTGTGTGGGGGGGTGTGTTGGCAGAGGGGGGACATCCTTGCCCTGCGAGCTCAAGTGCAGACTTGGGCTGGGGCTCTGCCCCAGCATGCACAGCAAGGAGGGCAGCTTTTGCATTTGTCCGGTGCGGGCACAGCATGCTGGGGCAGGGCTGCTGGCCTGTGGTCCCATCCCTTCCTGCCCTTCCCTCCCCACTACCCCTGGGAAATGCGGCCTGCCCGCAATGCCCTGGGTGGCAGGGGGAAGGCAGGGAGGTCTATCCAAGCTGGGCTGGTTGCTGTTATGACTGGCAGTGGCTGACTGGGACCCAGCTGGCTGAGTGGAGGGGTGTAGGTGTAGGAGGTGCATCAGGGGACGGCGCCCCCTTCCCCTTCACAACCCGCACCATGTGGCTGACATGGGAATTTCGTGTTGGTGGGAGCAAGGCGGAAGCAGGGCGGAGCCAGGGCAGGGCAAGCTCGGTTGATAGCTAATGGCAGGATGAAAAAACACACTGCTGCACTTCTGGCGTGTTTTGAGGAGCAGTGCGCAGGTGTGAAAGGCAAGGGACTGTGGGAAGCCTACAGCTCCCCATATAAACGACTGCTGCAGCTCACAGCAGTCTGTTTGATGATTGGCTGGTGAGAGAACAACACCGCTCGCATTTCTGTGCCCGCCATCATTTAGCTGCTGCTGCTGCCACTGCCTTGGCCTGCCATCCCCTCGTTGCGATCTGGATTGCTTCCCCAGTGTGAAATGTAGTGGTGCTACTAATAAAGTTTTGTTTTCGCTAATAGGTAGAATCCATATTATAATATTCAGATGTAATAGTATTATGCAATATAGTAGCTCTATTAATAAAATTTTGCTTTTACCAATAAGTAGAATCTGCATTATAGTGTTCAGATACATTAGTAATGTAACTGGGAATAAGATTTTATTTCAATGTCTGGTGAAATATAATGAGCTCTTTCTGCCAAATGTGTAATCTCACTTGTGTAAGGATCCATTGTTTAGAAAGCTTTGAGGAGGTCACTCCCTGAAGACTTTGAAAAAGTCCAGACACCTTTTTACAGGAACCATCCAAAGAATTTCCTGGGGAGCCATAAATTGGCCACCAAGAAGATAACACCATCTTCTAGGCCAGTGAGGAGGGGTTTGAACTAGGTTTTTTTTTTTTTT
>VYZS01037843.1:29057-43822 GCA_013400695.1 Neodrepanis coruscans
TGGGAGAGATGTTTCCAGTGATAGGCCAGCTGCAAAGTGAAGGGTTTTGTGTTCCTGCTTTTCTACCAAATCCAGTAACACATCACTTATGAATGATGCATTTTAAAGGATTATATCTTACATTAATGGTTTCAAAAGAGTAAACAACCCCCAGGTCATTATTTTTTACACATTATGCTCCTCAGCTGAGGTGGTCATTTTTTCAAAGAGAAAGCTCTTATGAAGTTGTCTAATTTCTGCTGAAAGAAAGAAGGTTCAAACTTACACAGTTTCTGCTTGGTGCATCATCAGAGCCTGGAACCTGTTCAGAAACGGCAAATTCTCAGCTGTTTTCCACCCAACAATGCACAAATCCTGTTACTTCCCCCTCCAGTTTCTCTCCCATTTTCAGTTCCTTCCACAGGTCTGAATGCTGCAGGTTGGCTTCCATTTAGATCTGATTTCTCTCACCCTTTTACTCAGTGAATCAATCAAGTAATTTTCTCATTTCAGAATACTAATGATCAGTTTTCCACAGCAATGACCTGACAGTTTTATTTAGCTTATGGTAAATACTTCAGCAAGAAAAAAATCCCTTGTCTTGCAGCTTAATAATCACAGCAGATGTGTAAAATGGATTTGAAATCCTCATGCTTCTCTTTAAATATTTTCACTTCTGACTTTACATTGTCTGGTAGTTGTTTAAAGCTGCTTTGGATTTCCAGTGCCTCTGTTAAATATTAGGAAATCTCAGTCACAAAACAAAACAATACAGTGTAAATGGTTTCTGTTTCTTTATGAAGTGAGGATAGAATTTGAAGTGGTCAGTGGGACCTTTTAAATCCTTCCTCATTACATGTTCCCTTAAGTGAGGCTATATAGAGAAGTCTGTATAAGAGAGTCACAGGGCATTTTCAAAAGTAAACTACTAAAATGTTAATTATCTGAACACCAAAATTTTTGCTTGGGGTAATTTTTCAATTTGAACTTTCCACTGCAAAGTACAATTAGAGCAGTGACTGTTATGGTGCTAAAAGGCAACCTGAATCTTCTAATGAGGAAATGAAGTTTTTGATACAGATATCTCAGCATTGCATAAAAAACTTCATTTGCATATTTAAATATTTCCAACGTGCATGAAAAATTTCAATGCTCTGACATTTTATGCTTTTATGAAAAACAGTCCATAAAAACAGAGATGAAAAAAGTGAAGAGTGGTAAATATAGTGGTAACATTGTAGTAATAAAGAAAAAGTAAAAGTAAGATTAACTACAGAGGATAAGGCTTTTGAAAGTAAAAATATTCTGTCCTTTTGAAAAGTGTTACAAGATGTTGTGAGAGGGATGAAAGCATTGGGTTTTGTGTGTTTTTCCAAATGAGGTGAGAACCATCTCAGGAATTCTTTTAATTCTACCAGTCACTCTGAAACCAGTGATATATAAAAAAATGAACTGCTTTTTAAAGCACAGAATGAAAGCTGTAGAAAGATTGAATCTGTGAATAATAGAGAAGATAACCACAGGGCCTCAATACATTTGTCATTTAAACCTTTTGAGGTATCTTCATCAAAAGTCTCATGAAAATGTACTGGAAATATCTGGAAGAGATATTTGGATGCTAACCAACTCTAGTGGTTTACTGAGTTGCCAGAAATGCTGATGTCATGCTTCCATTTTTGAGTCATCTAAATATTGAAAATGCATACTAATTTCTAGATGTTTTCAGTAGAAAATGGCAGATATTTGTTTATATTTCAAATGAAAAATATGTGGGCAAAAAAAGAGAACTCAGAAAAATGAACTGGTGTGACTTTAAGATATTAAAAAATGTGGCCATGTAATGAAGAAGAAATATTTGTCATGGTAAATGGTATCTGCATCCTATTGGCTCCTTGCATTGAACCAAAAGTTTTATAAATTTCTTGCCCTAGCATCATTCTGGTAAAATTTGGAGAAAAGGAAGAATATAGTCAGGTGTTTTTAGGAAATTTGCAAGTGTTTCCAACTACAGCATATGACCTCAAAGGTGGAAAGATAGAAAGATCTTTGAAAATTCAGCAGATGGAGAACTGGTTGGGAAAATAACAGCATGACAACTTAGGAAAACAGTGATACAGAAAGACAGTTTTCTATTTAATTTGGAGAGAAAATAATGCCATTGAAGGAAAACAGACTTCAAAGGGTATACATGATTAATGAAGAGAATTGACTTATTTTGCAGCATTTTGAGTGAATTTCCATGGTGTAAAATGGAGAAGGTCAAGGTGGACAAGAGAAGATTGGAAACCAGACCAAAGTGCTAATATCATCTGTTCAAATACAAAAAGTCTTCCCTTCAGAAAATTTGTGTAGGAAGATGGAGTGAGATAAAAAATATCTTAGTGCTCTAAGGGAATGATTACAGGTATGATGTTAATGGTATTTATAAACACTGAAAAATTAATTAGGGCTGTAAGGTGGAAATTAGTTACTTAGATTTGTTCATGCTGACTGTAAACTGATACCTGGCAACCCACAAAGAAGCATCAGTATAAAGTTCACAGTGAGAAACTGATATACAGGCAAGGTTTTGTGTAAATTATAAGTCACAGAAAATAATTTTTTGTTGTTATTGTTGTTGATGATTTTTGTTCCCTGGAAATAGCAAAAATCACCATCTATGTAGTTAATCACACAAGGCACATGCTGACTTGCCTACATTTTTTTTTTTTTAGACATTCCAGTTTTGAAGAAGCAATGAGCTTCCCTTACAATGAGAATATGTGAATGAGAGTGTTACTCATACTAATATGATGCTATAATATGATTTTTAGCTTCTACTATATATTTGAGATCAGTAGCTGTCTAAAACATTTTCAAATACAGTAAGAGATAGGAAAATACTGTAGAAAATAAAATGTAATTGTGAAAGTTTTATGTAAAAAAAAAAAAAGAATAATAGCTGAGACCTCCATGAAACTTACTTTTTCCAGGATATGTATAGATTAATTTGGATATGCCAGTAACATGTTTTCCTTTGTTTTCTAGAAATTTAAGTTCACTGAGAAGTCTCATAAGACATATTGGAATGTCAGTGTCTGATCAAATCACTTGTGACTGTGAGGTGTACTTGTATGTTATGTTGATCATTTCATCAATGGGATTATGTCAGTTTATTGTTCGTAGGACTTAAGATTATTAAAAATATAAAGACATATTTAAAAAGCCTCTAGATCTTTTTTAGATCATAAATACAGTTATTTTGATAAATTTACTTAAGCAGAAATGTTCACAGTGTAAAAACAGTGATTCTATTGAGTTGTCAAGGATGACGACCTGTGCTGTCACTGTCTTCAGGGATTGCTTATAATATAAGCAATGATATAGAGATAGTCAGAAAAAAGAGATACTGCTTTCATCTTGCACTGAATAAGTAAAAAATTCAAATTCTGAACTGACAGTTCTAGGCCTGCAGTATATCTGTAATATTTCAGATTTCCCCTATATATATTTCAATTCCAATAGTTTTGGGACAAGTGCTATGACAAAGTCAGATGTGTAAAGCTCTGAAAGAACCAAGGTTTCTTAACAAGAGTATTGAGTATTGAGCAGCAGACATATAATGATAAGTAACTACTTGATAGGATCCTCTGTAATGGTGCTGCATTTGTGTGACTGAGGTAATGCCTTATGTGCGAGCACAAAACCACCACTTCTGCATCTGTTGTGGACATGATATAGCCTGAATTTCTTAACCTTAACGTTGAAATTTGATTTTTTTCTTATTTGCAAAGGAAAGCAAGGTGAATTTTTCTTTTTACAATATACCTACTTTCAAGAAGCACTAAATGCAAACAAAATAATGTGTAAGGTTTCAAGTATCCTAAAAAGAGGCAGCAAAGAAAGCTCCTTGTCAGCAGAACTAAGCACATGCTACCACTGATGGTAAAAAAAGAGGGTTATGCAGCCACATACTATCCAGCCAAACAGTGCACATTTCCTTCAGCTAAATTGTATATGACACCAATTTAAATCCAGAATTCCAGCAATATGAATTTCCTCAGTGCTTGTAAACATCTTGATACAACACTAGTGCCATGCAACTGCATAACACTTCAAATATATACTTGACAGCATAATGTAAGTTAGACTTGAATATGTTACACAAAGCTATAGTAATTGAATTGGCTATAATTGGGCACCTGCTATTGAACATAAAATGCTGGTGACTTTTGGGTACCAGCTCTGCACCTCTTATCTTGGTGTTTCTTCAAGAGAAAGAAAAAAAAGAATAAATCTCATATGATTTTATTTTTTAGAATTTCTGAGCCACTGCTCCATAAGACCCGTTTGTGTATATGTAATTAGAGATGTCCCTTTCCAACATGTTTTACTTAATATTTTTATTTTTCTAAATGACTTTAATTTGCTAGAGCTTGCATTGATGTTCTTTATTTTTCAGCCAGACCAGGAACACTGTGATCCCTTTCATAATGAATAGATATGATAATGATAGCACAGACCATAGACTAATTTTCAGTTTGCATAAAAATCAAAGTATATGCTAATACCTTTACATTAAAAACCATGTACATTTTATTATCACTGAGTTTACAGCTAAAGGCTGCAACTTTTATTAAAGCCCCTTGTATTTTATATGACAGCCTAAGGGACATTTTTAAGTGAAAAACAGGTCAAATACAAGGGACCTCACTCAGGATTTGATCAAAACCTTGTTATTCTTTGCTGTATCAGCTTTATTGGGGCTCATCTTTCAGCTAGAGTAAAGGCAGAGATTTTCATATATGGTAAGCTAATTGTTTCAGTTTTTGATTTATAATCATCTGTGACACTGCAGTATTTCAGTTGCAAAACTGCAGATGCCCGTTTAGTTTGAACTAAAAAATATATAAAGATAACTAACTAACTAAATGTCCACTGTCGCATTTGACTGAGAATTTTTTTAAGACTAAAAGCAGTTTTTTTAGTAGATATTCTGCAGAATCTAAGTCCAGAACTACAGGTTATTCTGGCCCCATCTGTATAAATTAACAAATATTAATTTTACAATTTTTGAGCATAAAATTAACAGAACAGGCAGGTGATTGAGTTGGGAGTCTTTTTATGTTTCTAATCTGAAATGCCTTGCTGATTTATCTTGCTGTGCTTGATTAGAACACCTTTGAGCCCAGGTACCTGTCCAAAGTACAATAATACGTAGGGCAATGTAAAGTTGTGAAATAATAACAACAAGCTGTGAAATATGTTGCCATAGACATTTGTGTAGGGTAAAACTTCACGCTAGTTCAATAAAAAAACCAACTTTTGAAAAGATAAACGCTATAAACATCATAACATCCATTGAAACCTTTCATTTTGAGTAATCTGTCTCACACATTTGAAAATGTTAGAGTACTGGAGGAAGCAGCACGTGTTTTGCCTGATTTTTGTGTTCTTGTGTTCTCTTTGACTCTGCCATAGGTGAAGTTCTTGGGTCTGAGAACCTTTGGGCTGACTCTCTAGAACCATATTTTCAATATTATGTGATTTTAATACTCTGACCTTAATAAAATGTACTTATGTAATAATACGGACAGCAGTAGCACATGAATAATTTGGAATTACATCTATTTAGTTACCTTGGGTGACATTAAAGCTGTAGTGCCTTCAGTCTTTAACTTGGTTTTACAGTTTGAGGACATGCAATTTAGAACAAAGCATAAGGCAGACCCTTGTTCAGGTACACATACTGTTGCATGCAGTGAACCTTATTAGGCTATATGATGGTTTTGGTCATTTCATGCAAAACAGATTTTATTTAGGAAGGAAAAGCACCCAAGTAATGCAGCGTCACTTTAATAAATGTGTGGATCATGCCTAGAATTCAAAGAAGTAGAAGAAAGATGACATCTCAAGTGGTACACAGCACTCACCACTTAGGCTGGAGTTGTGAAGAGGGACATGACACTGTGCTTTGGCTGTTCTTGTTTGATATATTGCTCTATGGACTTTAGCCAGCTGGTACATATTAGTGTCCTTCAGTCTCATTTAAAGGATATCAGAGTAGTATAGAATGGTACAGAGAATTTCTTTAGATAACTCTCCTCTTGGCCATTAGTATGCCAAGAGAACCTCTGCAGAACTGAGATCTCAATTTTTACCTTTTTTTTTAATTATTATTTTGATAATCAAAGAAATTTGCATAACATATTAAAGATGGATAGAAAGGTGCCAGGGGTCCCTTTTACAGATTTTTTGGGTTGCACTGAAAGTAGAATTTAAGGAAACTGTCACATTTTGCCTGCAATATTTTCACTGTTTGCTGTAGCCATCAGATTCAAGCAAGCAGACAAGGCTTTGCATGATCTACCAGGATCAGTCTCTGAGCTTTCTAGAACTAAACTGTTGTTACTGTTTTAATAATGATTCATTCCTGTATGTAAAAAAACAAATAAATAAAAAATCTCTTACTGACTACAGGATTCTAGTCTTGCAGGAGTTCTTACTGAAATTTTAATACAAAATAAATGTGGAAAATTACAGCACTTATCACCGCTCCTGCCACTAACATAATCTTGTGTCTCATAGTGTAGATCAAAAAGAGAGTGCATTTTGTTTAGATGGATTTCATATCACACTAAGGATCATTACTCAGTACAGCATGACACAGCCCTGCACATTTTTTTGTACAACATCACTTTCTTTTGGATCAACTATCTGTTGTTAATTTGCACAGAAAATACCTAATCTAAATTTATTGCACTGGAGACAACTGAGTTAGACATTTTCATGACTATACTAACTGCATGTCTCTGCCTACTGGTTTAGAGGGAACATAAATCTATTTGCTGTTATTAATTCTACCCTGAGAGGCTAAATAGAATTTCATTCTAGTGAAAATCTTACAAGCACTTTGTTGCATCAAGTTTACTTACGGTCTTGTGGACACATCATACAATATATTGCATATAGCACACAAGAGCCTGCTTTGCTCTTAGATTTGAATAGATTAGAAAGAAAAGCTTAAAGAAAAAAATAAACAATTATATGTCTGTAACTGTAGTCACAAACAACTCAGCTAAGAGTTTTGCTTTGTCTCTACTTCTGCTAGTGCCAAATTCTTCCAAGGTCTTTCTGCATTGTGGCTTTTTTTTCCTCATCCACTAGCTCAATTTGGGCTGTATTCAAATTCCAGCCTTATATATTGAGTCTAACTTCTTGCAAGCTGCCTTTTGTACAATTTACCTTCCCTTTAAACTAGGAACATTTATTTTTTTCCTATCTTCCTGTCATGCCTATTTCCTCTTTAAAACCATCTTCTTCCTCCATTCTTTATCTGTACAACTGAGGAATGGACAGCATTTCTTCTTTTTATGTCTTCACCCGTCCTCTCTATGGCACAATAGTCCAAAACCTACTGGTAACAGATGCTTCTTGATATATGTTTCATGAACAAAAGGCATTTGAAATGTTTTCCCTGTCATAAAAATTCTCTTCCTGCAAGTTCTATTAATCCAACAGTAATCCAGCAGACAAAGCAGCCAAAATAATACCTTATGCTTGGAACATTTTAATTCTTCAGTTAACCTAGAGATTTATTTTTATAAGTTTCTACATAACAAAATTTACATATTCACACAGGCAACTGAACCACTTTATTTTAGCTACCGAGCGGCCCGGACAGCGAGTGTTCCACCCTCAGTGCGTTGGCCTCCCCCCTCCTCTCCCGCAGAGTGCTGGCACCCACCTGTGTCTACAGCCCCAGCAGCCCAGCGCCCATGGTAATGTGGGTCAGAAGCTCGTATATTGGAATTTTGGCTACTTTAAGGTACAACTTGCATTTATCATAAAAACATTGGATAGCAAGATGAGTTGTAAATATTTTGTGAAATCTCTTTTGCATAGATGTATCAAAGACTCATAACTAGTAAAGACATGAATGAGCTATGTAGGTCATCCAAGTAAGTGCCTTTGTAACAATGTAGTCATGCTTTTAGCATATGCCGTAAATATTATGAGAGAAAAGAACATTATTAACAATGGATTTAGGGATTGTTGTTGTTGTTGCTATTTTCTTATCTAGTCACTCTCACAGATGGGTTTCCTTAGTAACGTTAATCTATTTGTTCTAGTCTCTGAGGCCAAAAATAATTTTAATTTACTAGATTCAATAGAATCAACTTACTAGAATCAATTTACTAGGTTCAACAGAACCTTTGAAATACTCTAGCAAAACTTTTCTATGAACAACTATATAGCAATCCAATATTTGAGTCATCTGTGTTTGGACATCAATGCTGCATGGGCCACTGACAGTCCATGAAACATGCACTGTTCTCTGGAATGGACCATCTTCTGCCTTACAAGTATGAGGCTATGAGCGTACCATTTGCCTGGGAACAAACATTATTCCATCTGACTTACTCTTTTTGCGCTAAAATGTGAGGATGTCTTGTGACTTTTGTTTCTGATTTATGAAAAACAACAAAGAAAGATAACATGGATTATGAGTTTCAGCATAAATTTTGCTGTGGGCTGTATAAGCTAGGCTCTTACTTGGGGTTAGCATTTGAGGGAACCTGGAGTGCCTTAGCTACTGTTCCATGAGGAACCTTTTACTGAACTAGGGGTGGTCCACAGAAGACACAGACAGTTTTAGATAGCAGTCTAGTTTTCCTTAATCTTTGAATCTTTCTCACTCTTGTTCTTTACCAAAAAGATGCATTTTTATATTTCAAGATGTTATGACTAAAACCTAACTGATCATATCTTATACACAAGGAAGAATAATCCAGTGTATTTTTCAATCTTGAATTTCAGTTCTGGGAGAAGGAGTGTTGTCTTGTCTCTCAGACATATTTTCATGTGCTTGCCTTTCGAAGTTGTGCATCTAACTTTCTGAGATCGATGCAGTTGTTTCACTGAGCAGCATTTTGCATCTTCCTGTGAAGCACTGATTACCTAACAGTTAAATATATGATAATGGCCCCGGGGGATCATTGCTCTGCTGCTGTACTTGGCACCTGGGAGTAAATAGTACATGGCAAAGGTTAATTTTCTTATATGTCTTCCAGTTATGTATGTACTCAGGACTGATGCACTATTGAGGTAGGAAGGTATTGCAGACTTTTGAAGTTAGAAAACTAAGATTTTGGAGAACAATTTATGCAAGTCACTGAAGTATTCATAGAGAGTGTGAGACAGTGGATGATTATATTACACTGTGTGCGTGTGTGTGTGTGTGTGTGTGTGTGTGTATGTAGGTGAGGTAATGATATATCCCACATGGTAGCCTCTGCAGCTTCACTGGGTGACCCCAGAGCAGTTGTCAATCAAAAGGCATGCTGGGAGCATGGCCACATCATGCCCCTCTCATGATCTGATTATTAAAATTATTAGAGATGCATCTGCCCAAATTAAGGAGCAAAAATAGACCATAGACAAAGTCAGTAGTATGTATTTAGTTTAACAGTAACTGTGGTAACTCTGTGTGTGTGTGTGTATGTGTGTGAGAGACAGAGAGAGAAAGAGAGAGAAAGAGAGAGAGAGGGAGAGAGAGAGGGAGAGAGAGAGATAGAGATATAAAGAAATAGAAAAAGTGGGGTGGTGGGGAGAGGAAGAAAAAGATTGACAGAGATTAATAGAAAAAGTACAACCAATCTGTGGGGCCTAGCAGTGTCCTGTGGGGTCCTGTTCTAGTCTTCTTGGTGGTGAGGGTTCTATGAAACCATAGGAGTCCAAAGGTTTAATATACATTCAGGAGATGCCAGACACCTCCCCAGTGAGGGCAGGGGGGAGCTTTTTAGTCTCTTGCAAAAGGCTCTGGATTTATTGCCTCACTTGGATCATGTGCAGTCCTTTGGTAGTGGAAGGCCTCTGGAATGAATCCGAAGGGGCTCTTTGGGGGTCTTTGATGGTTTGTGACTCCTTTTCAGCTGCCNTTATTAGAGATGCATCTGCCCAAATTAAGGAGCAAAAATAGACCATAGACAAAGTCAGTAGTATGGATTTTGTTTAACAGTANGCGTGGTCTTCCTAGAGTGGGGGGGGGGTTAGCTCTGTTTAGTGTGGAGAGATTTCACCATCACACCCCAAAATCCTTCTCCTCTGCTACCCACATTGCTCAGATAGGACACTGACACAGATACACTCCTCTTTCCTGAGCACTGTTTATTTCTCCTCAGACCTGAAGTGATTAGACAACAGTCTAATCTCAAATACTTAGTCAGTCCAAATCCCAGTCAGGAAGCATAATGCGGAAGGAGGGTGCTTTGGTGGTTGTAGACAGACAAATGATTTTGACAGTGTTTAAGACATCAACAACATTTCAGTCCACCGCAGCCCTCTAGAACCCATAGCCCAGCCTTAGATAGGCTACCACACTGGGAGCACTGCTTACCCTGCCCTGGAGCACCAGAATGACCAGTGGGCTAGAAGTCCCATCTGGGAGGGTTGTCCACAGGGTACCAGATCACACTAAGCACAAGTGGCCTCCATTCTTCACTTGACAACTACTACCTGGCCATGTGAAAGCTGGACTTGCACAGTACTCTGGTGGTAGCTGTTATCTTCTCTTAATCTGTTTTCTTTCTTTTTCTTTAGTCCTCCTTCTTCTAATCTTCTCTCTCAATAATTTAGGTAACTTAAAGCATACGGTTTAGATTTTGCTAAGTTGTATGGGTTGGCATGTGCTGGGTCAGTGCTTTGTGGAACACTTTTGCAAAGATCTCTTATTTTCTCCTTTATTTTCTAAAGTTATCAATAAAAGTATCTCCTGGGAAAACATATGCTGCATCTTCTCTTTATGCTAACTCAAGGTATTAAAGAACTGAGGACTCTTCTAAAGGTTCGTTGGTGAATTTTTGAAGCCTTCTATATCTTTTACAGTAAAACTCCCTGATGTGAGGCCTGTGGCCTTACAGAGGGCTATGTGGGAATTCTTCCTTAGTGAACACCATTTTGGAGGTGGATAAGTTGAGAAAAATAATACCTAAAACTATGTTTGACTGTCTCATGTAGAAAAAAAATAACATTGCTGCTGAGTTATTTGAGGTCGGGTCAGACATTCAAATTATTTCACTGAAATAATTCTGTGATTCAGTTAAAATCTATAGACAAAACTGAAGAACCCTATTATGATTTTCAAGTGTCAGGCAACAGTTGGTGCTTGATTTTGCACTTGACCCTGAATCTTCTCTACTTCTTCACCTCAGGAGAAAAAGCAGAAATCTTGCTTGAGAATATTCCATTGGATAGTTCTTTTAGGTAAGGTTGATCTAACCACTCTTTTGCAGTCTGCTATGTTATTGGTTTCTCTGCTGCTTTCCAGTTATTCTTGGCAGTAGAGAATAGTATGTCATGGCATAAAGCAGAAGCCTGGACTGGGTCAGGACTGTCTTTAGAACTGAGAATGGGAAGGTGGGTTAGAACTGCCAGTCTGTTCTTTCCTGCCTTGACTCATAATCCCTCTCCATCTACACAAACTATTAAACTTGTTCCCTAAGTCTCCAAGTTTTAGTTTGTTACTGTAAAATTGATATGCTTTTAAATTATCTAAGATACATTTTGGGATTGAAAGCTTTTTTGTTACCTATATGTTCTAAAGATGACAAATCTTTATTATCTATTCAAAAAGTCACAATTTAAGTTGTTCTACTCACACTGTAATGCTATCCTGAGTTGTTCCTAATAAAGGTCAGGTTTATGAGATAATATGCTATTATTGGATGGTTTCTAACTGCTTTATATGTTTTATACATTTGACAGATGAAGAAGCAGGAGTTCATTTACACAGAAAATGCTCCTCAACAAGCAAATCACAGCATGCCCAGAACCATAGATAGAAGTGTGTTGGTGGATTGGTAATGTTTCAGTGAAATGCATGTGTTACAAATCACTGATTGTTAGATCAGACAACAAGGATTATATAGTTAGAAGGGGACTTGCTTTTATTTCTTAATACCTGTCCTGCTTTCTGTACAGGGAGTCAGAGTAATTTTTGACATCAAATAAGGCAACCAGTGGAGGGGTGATGTCTTAAGTCGAAACACAATTGTGGTAATACATGAACAGAAGGAGAAGATATTGTGCCCCTGGCCCAGTGCACACCATTTTCCTTGACAAGGTGCACCACTTATTCACTGGGAGTACAGGGTAAATTACATTTCAGCAGGAGAGATATGTCTATGGGAACTTTGTGCTAGTGAGACATGGGAGCCTGGGCTAGCTCCTTTACAGTTCGGGTAGCTGTTATCCATATGTTGTACTGCATTGTTTTATCATAGACATCTGCTAGGAGTTCAAATGTTCTTATTTTCTAAGGTCATTTTTGTCCCTTTACAAGCTCCTTACTGAACAGCTTCAGTTTAATCTTTTAAATTGGGCTCTTCAGGTGAATGCAAATGAAAAATCTCAGGTTTTATTATAGTTACAAGTTTTTTTGAATACATTTATTTTGTTGGTAATGAAATTTTGGTACTTGTAAACATACATACAGTGGAAGGTTGAAGCATATAGAAGTATGGTGTGATACGTGCAGTAACTTCCTGCATTAGCTATTAGAATATCTTTATTCACATAACGTGGAAAGGTCAGCTGAATCAATTGTACCTTTATACATAGATCTCAAACGTATATCCTCAAATATGCTGCTCAATGACATTATAGTAACAATCTTAGTAGAGAAATAGCACAGAAATAAAAGCAAATATTTAATAAATATATAAGTAGAAGTTGTATCTGAATGAAAGCCAGACCCAGACAGTGCTTCTTAGCTTGCTTGTGCACTGAAGACTACTTTTTTTTTACATTCTGTAATGATGCTGGTTGCCGCTTCTTTGCATACTCCAATGTTTCTGGTTTATTGCATTCCCTGGGAGTGAAATTTGGATTTCACTGGAGCAACTATAGAATCAGAATGTACCCAAAGGCTTCCTAAACATTAGGTTTCTTATAACACAGACTTTTCTCACAAAGAATCTAAATAATAGTTTTAAACATTTGCAACATACTTTTATGTAGTTTTGTTGTATTCCTGAGGGGTGAAGCAAGACTTTGGTGGAGGTAAATTTGCCAAGTAAAATCTTTGAAAAAGCTCTTCAGTGATTTAAGGGGAAGTCTATACATAAGCATGAGTCCACAGATAGAAATTTCAAAGGGAGTGTAAATAAAATAGGTATTTCAAATCTTTTATATTAAGTTGTTTTGATAGGTATCTTTCTGCTTGTCACTGCTCTCAGCAAGGTTTCCTCTTGGAGTGAAATTCATCTCAGTATCAAAATCCAGAATAGGTCTTTCCTCTTCTCTTGAGACTTGCACAGATGATTTGTGGTGATTCAATGACTTTTATGGCTTGTTCTGTTACTGATCTGGGGCAAAGATTTCCAAACACTGCCAATAGATTGGTTACCAGATATTTCCTGCCCAAGGAGATTATAATTAGGATATCGGAGGTTTTTGATCTGTTTTAGTCATTCATAGGCTATCTGTGATTGCTTCCAAGGAAACTGCAAAATAGGAAAAGCAGAAGAGAAGTTAATATATGTCATACAACAACAACAACACTCCATGTATGTGAAAAGTTTTAGAAGGGAGTTGCATCTTCCTTGGAAAATTTGGAAAACTGAGGATTTATAAAAGTTGAAAACCATTGAATTACAAAGAATGTGAACAAGAAAGATTTCTGCTTGATGTTTATGGTTGTAGACCTTTTAATGACTTTCGACAATTTATATTAGTTGAGAATATTCCCTAAAATTTTATTAATAATCTTAATCTTTTCTTCCTTCCAGAATACTGAACAGTTCTTTAAGAAGTTCAATATTTCTAATGCCTTTATATATTTTTTTTTCCTTATCAGAAGAAATGCTTCATAAAAACTCTCCAAAAAGTGGGGAAATTTATGCAGACAAACAGAAAGGTGTTGGAAAATTTCAGAGTTATAAGATTTTTGGAGGGCAATAAGCCCCCTGCACAACTCACCTTTTTGATGAGAGGACAAGCTCTGCGGCCTAACCTTTGTCATGGGAAAAGTATGCAGAGAGATATACAAAGACAATTCGACCTCGCTATTCTCATGAGAAGGTATGCAAGAGAAAATAATTTGACCTTGGTGCAAGCAGAGAAAAGTTAAACAAGAGAAGAAAATAGGTCCAAAACAACAAGTGCAACAGACCAACCATAGGCCACTGTCTAACAAACAGAATGTAACCAATTACAGTGTATAGAAGTGTGCTCATAAGTCTAATTAGCCAATAATAATAATGTGAAAACTGTCTGCCAATAGTAATAGAATTAGAAGTGTGTAAACAAGTTAGAAATAGTATAAAAGTAAGTCTGATGCTCGTAGTAAAGGGCTTCACTAAATCATACTGGTTGTGTCATGAAGAACCCTGGAAGAAATCCTCTGCAGAAAGGTAAACAAAATTTGACAGTAAGCAACACTTGCAATTTGTTCATGTTAATTTCTGTTCTATACATTTGTATATATAGGATATCAAGAGTATTCTGCAATATTCCTCTTGAGATATTAACCCTTGATAGCAGCTTAAAGCCATACAGAAGTTACTAAATTTTTTTTCTAGAGACTGAACTGGCTTTACCTTGCCATAAAAGTACAACTCTTAGGTGGTCCTTGTTAATTCATTGCAACTACCTTGAATCAAGCAGTGCCTTAGTGAGATTTTAGGATTGTTCATATGATTACTCAAATCAAATAATATTTCTATGCTAGGTGAAATGTTATCATCACTAATAAGAGACATCTAATTATCCTTATTTATTGATGGTGTGTTGTGGGTTGGAAAAAT
>VYZS01037850.1:9659-36128 GCA_013400695.1 Neodrepanis coruscans
TTTGCACACTTAGTCTCTGTATGTCATGTGCAAATATTTCACATGGGAAAAATTTTGATAGCATTTTTTCATGTCTTTTAAATGGACAAGTCAGCAATTTTTGATGACAAAAAGACACAGAAGAAATGTCTCTGATTTGTAATTATCATTCTTAATTTGGGGTTTCCTTTCTTCATATGGTTTACAGCACAGAGACTTCTATCAGTATTTTGTAATCCAAGAATATTGTTGCTTCAAAAACACCCTGAAACTCCTGTGGAGTGATTATACTTATTTATTCCAAATCTTCAACTAGAATCTTCATAATATGATGTTATTATTTATTATATAAAACAAATGAGACCAAGTTGGATGCTTTGAATTTATTTGTCAATAAGGCACTCTGAAATATTTTGCTGATAAGGCAACATACGTAAAGAGTTATTATATCAGCTGATCTTTGGAGTAACCATAGTCCAAACTCCACAAAACTTCAACTAGTTCTTGAAACTTGTACCAATGTGGAAATAAAACCCTTAAATATTTAAGCATAAATCCCACAACCCACTGATCCACTTCTTCCTCCAGATACATTGATCCAAATCTATTAGACACACAGATGTGAAGCTGAATTAACTCACTGATAAATCTAGCATTCAGGTAGTAAATACATCATGAAAAATTGGCAACATGGAGATTAATATGACAGAGGCTTAGCACTGCAGAGTCTTTGGTGTTAAGGTATATATATATATGCAATTTAGCTCCTAATTATAGGGAAGAAAAAGTCAAACTGATATCTGTCACTTATTACTCTTCTGTTACATCAGAACATGATCTAACTTTCCTTTTTATATAAGTATTTTATGCACAGTACTTAAACATTTCCTTTGGAAGAATTTTTCTGAGAGGCTATTACCACCAGTACCTTCAGAAGTGAAGCTCGCTTCAGTTTCACTTTAAGGTATTTTAAAAGCAATTTATTTCATATGCAGTGTTTTGGCTGCTGTGGTGTAATTTCATTCACCCCTCTGTTAAGGGCCATGATGAGAGGGTTCTTTCTTTATTTTTTAACCTCAGCTTCTTCCCCCTTGTGTTCATTGTCCATTTATATCACCCACATCCATCTCTTTGAACTAATTCTCCCCTTCTTTCCTTCCTCTTCTGCCTGCTTTTTTTTTTTTTTATTTAGACCATATGCCATTCAGACCCTCCCTGATTGTCTCTTATTTTGATAAATCACTGTGTATCAAATGGACTGTTGTTTTCTGTTGTCCTTGATGCATTTAATTAAGAAAATATTATTTTATTACAATGTGTCAGGTAAAACAAATACAACCTCAGCCTAAATATTAGGATTCATTTTCGAGCTGCAAGAGGACTGCACACCAAGCCTGATGCTACTAAGCAGAGCACAAAAGAACATTGGAATATTCACACTGCACCATGGTGGTTCACATCAGCCAAGGACTTCAGATCTCCTTAGTAAACAAATATGCTTCTCCTACCACAGACAAAGAAAATCTGACTAATCATAAATTTGAGGAAAACTGAGATAGTGTGTCAATCAACAGGGAGAAGAACGTGTTCTCCCTTTCACTAAATACAATGAGACTGAGCATGCGAGTTCACCTGCATTCAAATTATATTGAATGATTGTTGCCAGTGTTGATAGAGAGGTAGTTTCCTGCATTCATAGAATTAGGGGAGCTTTCTGTTGGGTTTACTAAGCAAATATGGAATCAGTGTCAGATCCGACTACAAACACAGACTAAAATTCTACAAGGCTGTTGTGCTAAAAAGAGGAAAGATTTTGCCATAGTATAGAAAGCACATCTGCCAGCTGGAGAGGTTCCACCAGAGGCACCTCTGTGTCTTGCTCTGAGTCAGATGCTGCACTAAGCTGACCAGTGATGAATTCCTGCAGTGTACCCACATGGAAAGCCCAGGTGTAATGGCTCTGGACATATGGCTTGAATCAATGCTGTACATATGTTCAAGCACCTACTATGAAGGGAACTGGAGTGTGGAAAGAGGAAGCAATGGTGATCCAAGAAAGCACTTCTAGGACACCCTAAAGGCAGGATTGATTGAGTGCAACCTTCTGGCAAAATCTTTTGAGTTCTTTGCCAGAAGGATACAGCAATGGATCATCAAGGTGAGGGAAGGCATAGGCCCCTTTGAACAAAAACAGATGCTGTTGGGCAGAACAAGCATGTTGGGGGGGAGAAAAAAAACACAGATTGTGTCAGCAACAGCAGCAGTAATAGATCATTCCATGCAGATAGTGAGTGGCATGGTGACAAGCACAGTAAAAGGTATTTATCCTGCACAGGCCTCTACAAGCTTTCATTGCACTTGCTGAGTTTGAATCACTCATCAGCTGAACAGGACCACCTTCCCTCACTTGAAGGAACAAACTGTGAGCAATTCAACAGTTTCACGTGCATAAAAATACCTGGGATGAGTTATTTTGCTTGTTGGTTTTTTCTTTCACTTCGATATTGAAGCTAAATTCAAACGAATATTGAAACAAAGTGAACTCAGGAAAGTAAAACTTTCTTTATTCTAATCATCATGCAAGTTCTTTATCATAATAATTTGTGTTAATTTTCTTTAATTTTGTTAATGTCATCAAGATCCCTGATCTCTCTCTGTTACTCTGGTAGTCTTCTCATCATAAAATCTGACATCTGCCAGCTTTTAACAGCCTGGGTACACCAATTATTTGCTGATTTTAATGACACCCATATCTTTGTTGCAGGTGGGAAAATGCTCAGAAGCCATAGAACAAATAAGAAGGGAAGCCAGCCTACCTCAGAGACCTCTGCAGCTCAGGACAGAAGTAACCTGGAGAGGCTACACGGCTTGGTCTGTGCTTGCAGCTTCTGAGAGCTTGACTAGAACCCAGATCAGTAAAATGATATATACGTCTTAAGCGCTTCCTCATGCATCTAGGTAACTGCATGCATCTAAGTCCTCAGGCCTTTAGCTAAGGCTCCTGGGGACCCAGTTTGTCCCAGTGCTAACTACAAAAGGAACTCAGGGTGATTACCTCAGAATTTAATGTCTGCCAGAAAGATATCAAATGTAGAACAAAAACCTTGACTTTCTGAAATGGAGCTTCCTAGACTTCCACAGTAACTGTGCATACCAAGAGCTGTCTCCTCCTTAGCAAGACATAATGCTTAGTCAAATTTAGCAAAGAATTACTGGAAGCTGCACAGGTACCACTTACCTTCTCATTATGCATTCTAGAAAATAGTGAGTGGCATCTCTCCCCATCTGTTTTTTGAAAGGAAGGGCTCAGTTCATAATGTCAACATTGCAGACTGTCTGCATTGCAGACTGTCATAGGCCTGATGCAGCTCTCAGCAAAGTACGTATCCACACAAGATAAAAGACTCTTTCTTTCATGTTCCAGGACAGTTTTTCAGATTTGCTCACTGGCTATGATTAGGGTCAGGCTGAGGAGTCTAACCATCCCCCTCACATCATACCAAAAAATTCAGCACCTGACCAAAGGCTGTTAAACCATCTTCTATGCCTTCAGGGATCTAGCAGCAAAACAAGCTTTTTTTTTTTGCAATCATTCCCATTCCTGTTGGTTGAGAAGTTCCCTTCAGAGAAGCTGAAAGATCTGAAAAGGAAAGATTTATTCAAAATTTATGCATTTTTATCTTTTCTGTTGGGAAAGGAAGGTGTTTTTCTATTCTGAGAACAGTTAGGCTTTAGCAAACTACAGATGACAGTTTTGCTGTTTTCTAGCTCATCTATGCAGTCAGCAAGTCTCCTAGTTTACATCCCTATACCATCTGATCCTTGTAAACTCTTATATCTCTTCAGGGCATGAAAGCACTTTGAGATGAAAACTACTGATTAAATGAACAACAGCAATAGGAAAAACTACAGCGTTACAGTGAGATTTGAAGAAGAGTGACCAAATACTATTTCACTTCCCTGTGATGTTCATCTTTGCTGCAAGAGGTAAGTATAAGCTCAGTAACTACAAGGGAGAAATACAAGTCTTTGCAGTAGTGTTAGACTACCAGTCGTGTCACCTACCTATTTTATCTCTCTTTTGTTATACTTACTTATAAATTTCCATAAATCATTGAGATACAATTTCTTTCTCCACCATATAACAGTAAAAAACAAACTGAATTAAAATATTATTTGAATAATAGAAAATCTTTCTCAAAAAGCTTATAGTAAAAGGCAAAGCAAGCCCAAGAATTATATACAGAAATCTAAAAGGCAGATGAGACCACGTAACTTTCAAAGCACATCAAGAGAAAATTATTTCCCAAGATCCTTACCTAAAGCTGTAACTGGCCACACTTAACAAGTTGAGTAAAGCATCCTTTTTCAAAGGCAACATCTAAGTTTTATGCCTAATTTGTAAGCACACACTGAAGACTACTCAAGGGGAAGTGTTTAGAGAAGCAAGACGATCAGTAACACACCACCTAAAAAGGAGTTTAGGCTAAATTTAAGTCCAAAATTCTTATTGTAAAACTTTTTCCTTGGCTCCTGTCTAGCCCTTAAGGCAATGTGAACCTTACAGTGTTCAGATTTGCACTGGCTTGAGCTAGAATGAGGAGTTGGGCATCTTGCTTACTAATCTGGTGGGAATCCCAAATTAGTCCTGACTTCCCAGAGGAATCCTGTCTAGTAAGTGCTTAGTATTTCTTGCCCCTTCAATGAGTTGCTACTGACTGAGCTGCCTGACTCAGATCACAACCCACAGAGTATGTCCAGGAAACGCAAATGAAATCAAGATGTCACCAGCATCATGAGAAGCTGTGCTTCAATTTTAAAACTCCAGAGCAAGGGAAAAATGAATGCACTTTATCCCATTAATTAACCTACGTAGTAGGAAAAGAGTCTACAGATCAGTACATACCAGTCCCCTGGTTCAAGGTGTTGAGGACAATGAACTGGGTCAGGAGCAACAAAGAAGGAAATTTGTGAAAATTTGCCAGCTCTGCAGCTGTTAGGATGTGAGCAGGTGATTTCTGTTATTGAAAAGACTGTATCCTGCTTATTCTTCTAAAGATAGTCATCATCACCCTTATACTGGAGAGAGGACACAAATATGTGGTGCACAGAGTTGCCTGGGCTGGGCTGCTTGCACTGCAGGGAGGGACAGGATTTCATGCAGCTCTTCTCAGCATTCCCTGAGGTGGTGGACAGGTTTTGATCCTGACCTGACATACCTAATCTTCTCCATGGGCTGTACAAAATGTTAAATTCTGTTCCCAGGGACAAACACATCTTTCTCTGAGAAGTCTCTTGAATTATGATTGAATTGGATGTGTCGTTTTTGCAGCACCCAATAGCCAGACCAACTCTAAAAATAAGCAGAGCTTTGAAGAAGTCCATATAAGTTCAGTGATCTATGTCTATTTATGTTTTCGCCTTGGAATACAGATTTATGATTTGATATCTTAGCACTTACTTTCACAGGCAACAGGCCTGACTGTTCATACAATCAAATGCATATTTCTTAAGTTACTCTTCAGTTGTATTCAGTTTTGGTTTTTTTTATCTTCAGTGCCTAAAAATTACTATCAGTTTTAAAACCACCATAACAGAGCCATCTTGATCTTTGACAGAGATCTTAAAATTCCAGGATTTTGTATTTGAACCAGAACAGGAAACAGTTTTCCAGGAACAGAGCAAGTAACCAATCCATCATTTGTATATACAGATAGTATGTTGATTTTACCTCCCTCTTCAATTGACTACTGTAATTTAAAGTTATTAAAAAAAAAAAAGAAAAGAAAGTACAGTTGGCAAAACAAATTATTAGCCTGAGATGATTACTAAAACCTGTGGAAATTTTTGTGTGTATAACATGAATTTAAAGATGTCAGAACTTAAGTCCATAAATCACAGAACAGCCTTTGGATTCAGATTCCAGTTTAGGAATAAAATTATGAAAGTGTAATAATGTGGCAGAATCATGTGGAACACAACTGAGAGTTACCAAGGATTGAATTGCTTGTCTTTCTCCACGTTGTCCTCCGCCAAGTGGCAGGAAACAGCTGGCCAGAAGTTTTAGTGTCTTTAATGAAGTGAATACTTACTTGTTAGGATTTGGTGATTAAATGAAATAAGACTAATATTCCTGTGTGAATTTACTGAAATATAATAGTCCTGCAATGAAGGCAACTCTCTATACAACATTTAGCTAGAGAGTAAACTTATACAAAAGTTCCAGCTATGGAAAAAATTCATAGGGTGTTCCATTTCTTAATGTTGTTACTATTATTGCAGAACTTCTCAAGACACTGAACCAAGCTGCAAATTAACTGTTTTATTTTGATATCTCACTTCAACCAAGTACATACGAATGGCTAAGCTAAGTAAATAAGCTAAGCGAATTTATTCTGCTGTCAAGTCTCTCTTAATGTTCTACTGTAATTAATAAAAACCTCAGAGGGTTATTCCAGAGTGGTCATAACTTAAATAAAGTTCTGCAAAATAAAATCTTGAGGCTGCGCAATGTAGAATTCTCAGTATATAAGAAAGTCATTCTGATATTGACAATTTAGGTATAAAAACAGGCATCAAATAGTGGAGAAATATTATGTTGGATGTTTTACATGTGTTTATGTTTTACTAGAGAAGAAGTAAGATATTCCAGGTTTACTTTCATCATGTTTGGTAATTACAGTTGATGTATATTCCAGATTTACTTAACAAGAAATATTCACTTTCTGTGAATTCACCTTCCCTCTTAGCTAATTATGTCATACTGTAAGCCATGAACTAAATATTTTTGGTCAAATGATAGACTTGTCAAACTTTTGCAGGGGAAAAAAAAAAAAGGAGAGAATAATAAACCAACGAAACGAGTGAGCAACAACCAAAAAAACCCCAGGGTAAACTGAGTTCAACTAAAACACCAAAAGCTCTGTCAAATCACTTTGATATCCAGTCCCATGGTTCTTAAAATAATTTAATTCTATCAAGCAATGTATCAAGTAATCCTATTTGTGGTCAAGTTGTTGCTTAAAAGCACTTATAAGATTATTTAACAAGCAATCTCAACAAATACTAGCATGCATAAACTTCTTTATCTGTTATTGATAAATAAAACAGGTTAATTTGATTGACTATATTATCTTCCTGAATAGTTGAAACGCTCAAGTCAGTAGCCACTTCTCTTTCTAGAATAAAGCGAGAGTTTGAAAAGTCACAGCATAAATTCTTCTTATCAGGCTGTCGTGGTTTTACCACAAAATTAGTGATTTTGACAAGAGATGTCCGAGAGAAGCCACAGACACATCCCAAAAGAAAGAAAACACACAAATATCACAGTTTATTTCACACACACAGAAAAAAACCGACAATAAAGTGCAAAAAAAAACAGACAAATTAAGCTTTCCCAGTGCCTGTGTTGGGGTGAGAAAAGCTCTGGAGCAGTGCTGGTCTCTTTCTGGGGCTTCCGGAGAGACGCCGGGTTGATTAGAGAAGGCCTGCAATCAGTCTGAGAACCCACAGCAGCGTGAGCCTCCGCTCGGCTTTTCTGAAGAAAAACACTCAAAACAATTAGAAACCATGAGCCCCCCCCCAACTCCTCCCCTCCCCTATAGCCCCCAGGAAGGGATTTAGTGCTGATGGAAGAGATGTGGTCTTTGAACCCGGGCAATAGCCGCCGATAANTTGGCGCCGCCCATGCTTGCCGCGCCGCTAGCCCGGTGCAGGGCCGAGCAGCACCGGGCAGAGCCGTGCCGTGCTGTGCCGCTGCGGCCGCCGCCTCTGCCACCCCCCGCCGCCGGGGTTGGAAAAGGGCCTCCGCCATGGGGTTGCCGTGCACTGGCACGGCCGTGTCAAGCTGAGCTGTGCCACACCGCCGCTCCGAGGGATGCACGTGCTGAGCACTGCCGCCGCCAGGCTGAGCCGTGCCGCTGCCAGGGGGAAAGGGGCTACCGAAAACCACGCGGGCACAAGCGCCGCCCGCAGCCCTCCACCACTGGCTCTGGGCGCACCCTTGTCCCCCTCGCATGGTAGGAAAAAAGACCATTTTTACTTTCGTTTTTACCCTACGACACAGGCCTATTTAAAAATGAAATAATACCTTCACTTACAACTTCATCCACATCTCAATTAAATAAATGAGAGATTTCCTGTCAAGTCTGTCTAGTAAGATCTGCAAACTGGTACAACCCACTTGACTTTCATCAATTGAGAGAAGTCTAAAGCGTCACATCTACCTACTCTTGGGCTTGGTAGGGCTTTATTGCTTAACCTGAAGTAGTGAAGAACCCAGTACTATCAATAACAAGACAGACTCTAATAAAGAAATTCAAAAATGTTAGTGTCAACAAGTTCCAGGGGAAAAGCACAAAGTACTGTATCTAATTGATCCTATTTTTTTTCCTTTTGCACTTCTCAAGGCTTCCAATATTCTGATGATATTTAAGAAACTTTCTAACAATATTATGTTGGAAGGGTTTTTATGCATTGCTCAACTGCTGTTAATTTTAAATTTTGCCTGTAAGTGAATGTTATAAAAACATAACTTAATGCCCACACTACTTGTTCTGATCTTTAAAAACCTGATATGTAAAATGCTATTAATGTCTATGAAGACAAAACTCTAAAATCTAGAGATATTTAAGCAAAATATTATAGTATAGACATTATCTATTATTTTAATAATTTTCCTTTTTTTTAACTAAGAATGACAAAGGCAAACTAAACAGCTGCCTGAGGCAGGAGATTGCTAAAGGAACGCAATCAAGAGTGTGAAAGTGAAACTGAGAACACTGCTGCAAAGGATGCAGTCACAACCATCCTTCTGGACTGTGCATGATCTGGATGCCTGCCTGCCCAGAGCAGGGCCCCAATTCCTCATATCAGGAACAAGCTCCTTAGACACGGGAAGGCAAAATTGAATTTCCCTGAACCTCCGTCAGACCAAAATGGATGTTCTTCAGCATCTTGAAGAAATCCTCTGAATTTCTCCTGTGAAGTCCTACACAGTTTAGCAGTCTGTGCCCTTTTTCATCTGTTTTTAAAGCTAACAAACAAAATACTGCCTGCTCAGAGACAAACTTAAGTACAATTCTTACAAAAGCATGGGATTTGTTCAGCCTAAGACTGCTCTTTTCCTGTGACTTCAGCAGAAAGAAAGATATCTCCAGTCAGGAATAGCCAACTTCATCCTTGGATGCTACAGCTGCAGATGTAATGTGGTGGCAAACAGTATGGTGTAACAGAATAAGGCCTCTTCAGCATAACACAGTGCCCCAGTCCCTGTCTGAAAAAAAGTCATAGAGGGCATAAGCAGGGGAGGACGTTATCCCATGTGGCACAGTCAGGTAATCAACAGAGCAGAGAAACTCTCCCTAAATTTGTCTCGCTTATTTTCTCAATCTTTCCCATATCCAGACAACATTTTATAATTTTTTAAAACACATGAAACCTTATTATACAGTGTCAAAGAAGCCAAACACAGCCACTGGTAAGACAGGAGCATATAAAAATGAGAAATTTTTAACTGTAAAGTCACAGAAACCATCAGGCTGAGGCCTGTTCAAGCAAATTTCAACTGCCTTCCTAAAACTGGCACTAGCTTCACGCAATGATGCTCTCATAATCTGATATCTACATTATTGAGATTAACAGGTTTTATGTGGTATAATACACGTTTTTAGCACTATTGATTGACCATTGCAAAAAATGTTTTGATATCTCTTCTGGTATCATAAATACTAATCAAAATTACCAAACTTTCTGAAATACAGCATCTGAGGTCAAAATTTTGCTACAGATGAATGTAAGAAGCAGTCTTCATTATATTAGAGAGAAGCGTGTGTGCATACATGCCTATGCATTTGCGTAAAATATCAGGAGTATGAATAAGAGAAAAAACAGCGATTTGATTCTTGCTGATGTGAGTACTAATCTGCATAGCTGGGAACTGAAAGATCCATAAAATTTTTCTTCATATGATTTCCTATTGTTCCATTCACTGTTTTGATGTCATCAACTGTTAGATATTTGTTAGTTCATATGCATTATGTCATGTCTTATTTCTCTGAAGTAGCTGAAAGGAAGCAAGAGAAAATTATATTCTTCTCTAATGCACACCCTTTCTGCTGTTAAGTTCTTAGGTTTATTTTCCTTCCTAGAAGTAATTTTTTGGGGAAAGAATCACTGACTGACTGACCAACTGGCTCAAGAAAAGCATTAGATACACTACAAATGCTGTGGCAGGACTAACACATCTGGCAATTTAGCCCTGACTTGTCTATATCCCTTTCCCACTTAGGAAGGAAACAAAATAACTGAGGCCCAAATCCTACAAATATTAATGTAAACCAGTAACTTTAAACTTTCAAATGGCTTAGTGCCAGCATTGACACTAGCTATCTGCATACATTTCTTAACAGATATGGGAGCTCTGTATGTATAAATTTAGCATGGAGCCTTGCTGCAATCAGTTAGTTACAGCATATTGCAGCACTAACACTACTGGAAGAACAGAAAGTCTCTAAATAACTAAAGCAAATAGTTGCAATCCTAGAAATTCTCACATCTGAATAACATCAATGTCACAAATTCTCATGCTCGATTTGGCAGTCCTCATTCAAATAAAGTAAGTTACTTCACCGAAGAAACTGCTGATAGGATTATGTAATTCTCTGCTACTATTTATTCCATCTTTAAATCACAAAAAGATATATGAAAAGAAAGAACACATAACAAGATGTATATATCTCTATGAAGAACATATATGTGTACATTCACATATACACATATGTATATATATTTGAATATCATAATATGGATGATGAGTGACAAAAAGCCCACTTGTGTCATTTTATTGTAACATGCTGCATTCAAGAATCAAGTTTAAACAAAGAATTGTTTAACAATTCTTTAAACAAGACCAAACATTGAAAAGTTAGGAAATACACAAGAGAAGGTGAGTTTTTGAAAAAGTGCGTCATTCTCAGAGATCTGTCTATTCAGCAGACAATCAAGTTGGATGATGCAGGGCCTAGGGAAGAAAAAAGATAATCACTTCTTTTCTCAGTCTGACAAAATTGTTAATCATAAGAAATTTTTCTAATTTTCACATTGTTGTCAACAGCACCGGATTCTGAATTCAATCAGAAATGTATCACCTCAAACAAGGGAATAATCAACAGTGATTGTGGTAACACTGCTATGGATAATAAGAGATATACACTGCCAGTGACATCCCAGTTACTTAGTAAGTAGAAGAGGAACTCTAAAAAACAGAAATCCTGGGACCTACCTATTCCGAGTTCTGGAAAATGATGTGTTTTAGTAGCCTTTCCAAACTTCTGTATTCTACCCCTGCCTTTTCCTCGGGACAGGCTGTTTTCATCTCTCTTCCTATTTTCTATTGTTTCTAGTGCTTGTTCTCATCTATGACCTCTTCTGTTGCCTCCTCCAGATCCTAAGTCCTGCAGATATCTACCCTGTTCCAGCTCTGCTCCCCACTCAGACTTTTATTCAAGGCTGATTAATCTGTCCTTCTTCAGACTGCCCTGAAATGATGTGGACAGCAATGAAGGAAGAATGAGAGCAGAAAAAAAGACTGTCTTCTTGTCCTCACTTCCAGAATTGCTGAGACACATAAGAGGAACAATTATAAGGAATGACATGCTTAGCTCTGCTCCGAGATTGCCAGTCTTGAAGATGCACACTACAGATGAAGTCTGCAATTAATTAAATTATAAGTTATTATATCAAGTATACCAAATTATAACTCTGACAAATGAATGTGTATTTTTATAAGGAAAGAAACAAATGCACCTTTTTCTGGACTCAGGATACCTCCTTCTTAAATTTATGTTATTTACCCTAAAACAGTTTATTCAGTAAAGTCACACCAATTTTTAACATTAGCAAACCAAACAATTTCTTGTTATCATTCCTGGAAACAGTTAAACTGTTTCATTGAAGCTTTCTTGTTATAGAAAATTAAGACATGCAGTGTGAGGCTGACATCAGTTATAAAAAATTCTTGTCTGAAGTATTACATCTAACAATAAGAACCACACTACCATTTTACATAAGAAAACGTTATCCATCTTTAAATAGGGATGTCATTTCTAGAGCCATCTGTGGCATATATATGTTCAAGTGTTCATTGAACATATATTTATTTTTAACAATCTGCTAGTATTGTTTTTTTGCGTGCATTTCAAAGTTTTTTCAGTTTACCTGTGTTTGTATGTAATCACATCAAATCCATGGACTGTTTCTGTTTAAATTCCCATAAAACTCTTAAGACCAAATTCCTCTTAACAAATTCACCAACATCTTTTGAGAAATATGAATGACTGTTTTCACCCAAGAGATGCTTAATACTTATGTAAAAACATAAATGCATTTAGAGTTCTGAAGTGAAAATTACTTGAATATCTTACAGTGCTCAGGGTTCCTCTTCCAGATCATATACTGAATGGACCTGTTGAAATACTGCTGCACATAATTATTTACCACCACAAAGTCTGAATTAGAGTTTAATAAGAAATTAAAACCCTTCAACTTATTTAGGACTTTTTTCTCAAATTACTATGACATTTATTCCATTCTCTTTATAGATAGCATTAAACTTTGAATTGTTGGATAAAGAATATCTTCATTATTTTATCTTTATATTTTTGGTTTCATTCCAAGGTCTTCATGTAGGAGAAACTTAGAGAATACAACTAAATTTGCAAGCATAAATCTTAAATGAATTTATGGAAGACCTAACCTCATCCTGGTTTATCTATTATACCTCTAAATGTGTTTACATTCTTAAATAAAGGCAATAAAGTAGCCTCTTTGATCCTTGTGAATTGATTAATGGATTATTAAATTTGAAGAAGTTAATGTGTTTAATATCTGATTATGTAGAGCTACAGTAATATGTCACATATTCAATGTGAACCAAATTTTACAAATAAATAGTTTTCCTTTAACCTGGGCATCATATTACAAGTTGAGAGATGTATCTCAGTATACAGACAAATCCTGGCTGAACATTATAAAGCCCTGATTTTGATCAAAATCTGGTTTCCCCCTCTTTTCGCCAGTGTACAGACACACTACATTTTTCTTGAGGATCTTCTCAAAAATAGGTGTTTCCTTTCCCAGCTTCAAACCAGGTCCCAAGAATTGCCCCTCTTTACTCACTGCATCAAATAACTGCTGAGATGACTAAGACTGTCTAACAAGGAACAAGAAGTCTATCTCTATCACTAGTAGATGCTGTTCCAGAAATATCTAATGGCTTCAGCAGATGAAGTGAAAAGAAAGCAGTCAGGCTAGGCTCCCAGCAGTCAGCAAAATCCCAGCTCCTCCATCTGACACTACCTAATATTCAGTTGTTCAGTTCAACTGATGAGGTGTATACAAAAAGTACTGGATTTTTACTGAGGATGATAGGCGATATGAGTTAGTTAGAGCACAATTTATTTTTATCTTTTTTAAATATGGAAATAACATATATAAGGCAATATCAGATCTGACATATTTTGTACCATTTGATTCCCAACATATTGCTCTTTTACTGTGTTTGTGCCTTGCACATTTGCAAGGCAATGATTTCTCCCTCTCTTTCTCCCCCCTCCCTCCTTCTCTCTTACATATGGGTTTTACATATGACCCACACACATCAAATGCAATTGCCTGACCTGATCTGTGATATATTAACCAGTTACATCTGGAATCACAGACTGAGGAAGAAGCTACAACACAGGGATGGAGATGGAGGAGTGCATCACAGTAGATTTCTGCAAGAAAATCCAAGAACACTGCCAGCTGCAGCTCAGGACAAGAGCTTTTTCCTTTTTACATGCCTAGTGTATTGGAGGCATGATCATCACAGTCTTGGGCTCCAGAAGCACCTGTAGTTTGGTCACTGTACAACCCAAATCAGGGAATACCATGTGTGATGGTACAAAAAAATAGACAATTTAGAAAATTAATTCAACTAATTTATCTTTTCAAGTCACACAGTTGGCAGTGTGCATACCACGTAAATGATGTGGGATCTTACTTTTGTCTTCTTATGCATATGTTTTACAGTAAAATAATATTTTATATGACCAAACAGATTTTTTTCCACTGGATTTCTCTTTGTTCTGTACAAAGGTGGATATCCATGTAGAAATTTTCCACCAACAAGATGACATTTCCCGAATAATTATTCTTCTGTTTAATTACATAGGCTTGCATTCTATTTGCGCATTTTAGATTTTGGATTTTAGAACTCTTGTATTATCCTTAAATGCAAAAATAGCTAATTCACAATTGGACAATGTTAGAAACTATTTTATCACTATTTATGTGTGATTTGGCATATTTTAAAAGCAGCTGTTTCTAACAACTGATTTTTTTATTGCATATATGCTTTTATTGTATTCTAGTGACACTGTGATAATGGAAGAAGATGACTGAAGCTGTATTAACCACTGAGTCACACATGCAACTAACGCATTCATGTTTAATGTTCTCAGGCATTATAGAAGGGATTACAATAAAAGAAAGAAGGGGAAAAAAAAAAGAGACAAAATGTTCAGATTTATCTGCTGTTCAATCCTTTCATTAGCTTGCAAACAAGTTTACTATGGATTTACACCATGACTTATTATCTTCACAATCACAAACTTAATCCACTAATAAAAAAATAAGCTTATATACATACTACATTAAAATGACTTAAGGATTAGTTGTTCTACTTTACCAGGTTTTTTGGGACTGGATACAATAACAGAAATTGGACTCAGCTGTATGGATTATACAAGGATATTATGGAGCATATTTCCACGGACATATTTATTGTTTTTAGTCCTCTAAAATATCAAAAAAAATGTGCTTTTAATAGAGTAGTTTCTCAGTTTACTAGTTTCAGTAAATGTTTTTTGCAAGACTATAGTTTCATTCTCACTGTCATAGATAACAAAATGTTCATTTGAATGCTACTTCTTGAGTGTTTAACTTGTACTGAAGTTAGCAGAATTATTTGTGTAATTCAGAAGCAGCTTTGCACAAAGACAGTTTGAAGGATTCTGCTATACGGTTCTTTGTAACTTGTAAAAAAATTATAAACAATTTTTTTGATATGGTAAACTTCCCATATTCAGCATAAGAAATATAAATTATGTGTTCTTACATGTTTACCAATAATATTCTTCAATTCAAATAATTTACTATGGAAAAAATCAAATAAGGTAGATTTTCATTCCTCTATGAACATATTTTGCAGCTCTAACAAGAATTTTAAAAAATATGTGTGGGCTAGTGAAGTGGGAAGAACTAGTTTACAGACATTAACACCATCTAAATATAAAGAAATATAATTATGCAGTTGTTTTGCTGACACAAATATTTTAAAATCAAGTAAGCTTTCAGTGTTCTAAGGGAAATTTCATACTTGTTTGGGTTTGTTTTTTTTTTTTTTTATTTCCAAGACACAGATCTTGGAACAGACTAATGAATTAAGTATTCCACATTTCATGATTTTATAAAATAATACCTCTCTCCCAAACTTACACCATAAAATTTAATGTGAAAGAAGTTTAAAAATAAGAAAAATTACATGGAAATCCACAAAAAAAAATTCTCAGTCTTTAGAAAGAGGTAGATCCAAACACAGCACTGGAGGCTTTTGTGGTGGGTTGTTTTTTCCCAGAAGTAACATGTGTTGAGGAGACAGCAGAATAGCAAGCAAGAAGAGAAAGAGGCATTAAATCCTGTAGCTTCCCCCTCGCAATACCTCTCACCACCCTGTCAGCAGGACAGAGCCTCACCTGCATTTCCACAGCTGGCCCACCAGCCTGTGGAGTGCTACACCCAGAACAACCTTCTCCCTGCGCATGAAACCACCTCTTCTGTGTGCAGATATCCAATACAAAATTCAGAAAGTGGCAAAACGTGGCTTAAATCTACTCACCCCACAGGCACATACAGCTCCAAGATCAGGGAAGATAATGTCCATATACTGAAGCCCGCCTCTCCAGGAAAGTGTCTGTGTCCCCTCTCTCACAGAGAAGTAAAGACTAAAAAGAAGGGGAAAGAGGCAGGGGGAGGGGGGTCATCTCACTCCTTCTGTCCTAGGGAGGCTGTACAGAAATAGGAGTCAAGTGACATAACACCTGAGAGTGAGAGGTAACACAGACACATGGCTGTATTGCCTGGAGGTTAAGTCACTCTGCTGGGAATATTTTCTATCCCTGCTCCAAAGGTTTTATGTTGGATTTATGCTCTGCTATCTCACCAGCAGGAGCAACTTCATCTCAGGTATGCTGGAAAAGGCAAGGGTGACTACCTCCTGCAAGGGGCTGGGGTTTTAGTCCTGCTTGGAGAGGGTATATCAGCATGAACCTTTCAAGGACATGGGGTCAGCACACTGGGGTCAGCATCCCAAACATGGTCAGGCATAAATGTCTCACCTCTGGAAGGCTGAAGCCTTTCTAGACACAATGAAAGATAGAACCTGATTTCTTGAGTGAGTTTAAGGTCAAAAAAAGAGTGCAATCCTGAAACCAAGTGATAAGAAGTGAGTAAGACTTTTCTGCCACATTTACACCTTGTCTTCTTCTTGAACATGACCCTAAACTCCTTTACAAAGGGTGTGGGAAGGTCTTCATGTCTGGAGGCTCATCTTTTCTGATGAGTTTTTTTTTTACCCCCCATGAGCAACACAAAAACAAGGTACTACACTGAAGCCCAGATGGTTTACAATGTGAATCCAGAACATATGGAAAAAACCGTATTCAGGAACCAAGTCCTAAAGTGCATCCAGACCTGTGGTAAACACCTATGATCCAGAGGCTCAATAACAGCTTTGTGTATCTCTTGGTACCCACATTAAAGTTCTCTCTCTTTAAGACACACTGTAAATGCAGACTACCAGGTCACTGACTACCCTACAGGCAAGAAGAAAAGTCATACCAGAAATAGGAACATACTCATCTTAAACAGTATGAAAATCCCTTCCACTTCCTTAAAATGTGTGAGAGAAGTGCTGCAAGATTTTGCTCCCCCCTTCTCTTGCAAAACTAGGCCTGGCCGATTTCTGCCAGAACAGCAGCAGTGCATGGCTTGCCGTTGAGATGGGAAAAGCACTCCTCGCCAAAATCAACGGGGAGCTCTGTGCCAGATCAATGCCCCAATGCAGCTGGGAGCCGGCAGGAACCCTTCTCCATGTGAGTCACCTACGAGACTGCAGGTGATGGAGGCCTATGGAAAGTTGAATCCTAGCCACTAACAGCTGTGTAATCATGTTGCTCGCTCAGATCTCTCACTGATAAATGCACCCAGTTACTCCCGTCTCCCTTACAAAATAACACCTCCCAGAACACCTACCTCTTCAATAGGTTTTAACCATGCTGCAGCTGCACAAGAAAATCCATTCATCAATTATAAATCAATTGAGGAAGAGAAATCTGCAGCTTGTTTGTTTGCCCTTGTCCCTGCTACTCACTGATCCAGCTACAGAAAATTTCCAGCCTGCCAGGTAGTATTATATAATAATGAAATTATTATTTATATTATTGTTATTGTTGTTATTATTATTATTCAGAGCCTGGATGGATTGAACAGATGATTCTTCCCTTTATTGAAAATAACTTTGCAGGAGCAATCCGTTAGCAGAGCAATCTTCCCTCTTGTGGGAGAGGGAGAGAGAGGAAGAGAGAAAAAGAGACTTCTTGTATTCCACAAAAGGCCATGCAAGTACGGTGGGCCAGATGCAACCGTAGTCCCTAGTTACAGTCCTCCTGCTCTGACTGCAGGAGACTTCTTTAAATAGGTAGCTATTCCCTGAGAACGAGCTCTGCTCCTCCTCTCCTGTTTATGCTGTCAGTTCCCAGCCCTTTCCTTCCAAGAATATTTGCATTATGCAAGGCTGCTTTTAACAAGTAAAATATTTGCAGAAGTTTACCTCAGAGAGAATTAGAGGGGCTCGTTACTCGACAGTGAAAAAATGTAACTGCCTGGATAAGGAGAAGTCAAGGCAGACTGGATATGTTAGAAACACTGGAAAGGACTCCTGGAAATTTTATCCACTCTGAGAAACATAGCTGCACTTACGATCATCCTGGGGGGGGAGGGGGGAGGCAGGGAATGTGATGTCAAAGTGAAAAAAATAAAACTAATAATAAAAAAACAGAAGAAGGGAGACTTTCTATTCTCCCCTGATGAAAGTCTTGCAGATATTTTTCCATTTTATGGAAAATATTGTAAATATGTGAATATTATTGTATACAACAGTATGATAGTATTTCTGGAGCTAAACAAGTAGCAGGACAACAGGATATTTTACTTTTTTTTGGTGTTGAATGTTCCGAGGTGACTAAATTTGCCTTGTTGAGCCTTGTAAAATCCTGACTTAATCATGTCAACTTCTGTGTAAGCAAAATAAACGAAACTTCAAAGGGTCAAAAACCCTTTAGGGATTTGTGAGGAGACGCCAGCAATAGATCCTAATCTGCCTCCAGAATCCTGGCTGTATTTGTCCAAGAAGCTGGTACCAGCAAACTCTCGAAGGTAGAGATAGTGGGTTGATTCAGCCTTTATCCCCTTAGAGAGTATTGGCTTTGTGAGGCTCTAGGCAGCGCTTCAACGCCAGGGGATCTTGCCCAAACCCTCTAAAAATGAAGTACAGGAGTAATTTGAGATAATGACTTTGTAACAGGCTTGGGCAGACCTTGGACAGAAGAAGTGAGAGATGTTATCACCCCAGCATTCCTCTTAAAATGCAGTTTTTCCCCCTGCTTATTCCCAGTTAGTCAAAGCTACATTAACATTCCATCCAGGGCTGCTAAACAGAATCTTAATTAGTTCTGATACTCTTGTGCAAGGGGTTTATTCATTGCACTCTTAACTAATGGTTGCTGTCAGAGTATTTTTTTTCTTCTTTGGGTTCTTTGGGGATATCGTGTTCTACTGCAAAGCATGACAGAAATGTAATGTATATGCAAAAAAAAAAAAAAAAGCCTACAATCTTGCGACTGAGGCTGACTTCAGCCTTGTCTAATGGTGAGACATTGTTAGGACCAATGAGAATAACTTCACTAACAGAAATATCCCCACATAATGTTTATCTTAATTTTTAATGGTACACGCTGTCTTGCTTTATTTTTTCCCACATGACAGAAAACAGCACATATTTGCTAGTGTTTTGAAGCAGTTTGCTCAGGTCGCACTAAATTTTCAATCCTTTGTATTTTGCATTAGCCACTCGCGGCTCAGTATTCAGCGAGAGACTCTGTAAGTGGAGAAGCATTAACAAGTTACCAAACGGCCCATTGCTCCTTCAGGACCTTTCTCTCTGCATTATATGGTATTTATAACTCCGCTTTACAGTCATTCCTCCCTCCACCCCTCGCACACACGTTTCTGGTTTACACGCACACGCGTCTGTCCCCGTAACTCTGCGACTGGGACTGTCTCCGGTGTCAGCCCTTAAAGGATATCCGCACGCTTATCAATTGATGTGAGCATCCCTCAAGGTTATTTGTGGCTCGGGGTTTAATCGTGATAGTGAACAACCATGACACACACCACTAAAGCCTAGGAGAGGTGAAGTGGGAGTACCTCGCTCTTTCGTTGATCAGCCGCGCCAGAAGCTGCTTTTTTGCCTGTAAATCTACGTTCAGCTACACCAATCTCGGAAACAGATTTATAAGACTATAAATTACCCTTTCTTTCAGGTTGCAGGAAAGAAAGCAAGAGGAGAGTTAGAGAGCGTGAGAGAAAGGTGATTTTCTGAAATAGGTCCGTGTTACTTAGCTGCTGCTCACCCCTGTTAAAGTCTCCTTCACATAAGCTTGCGTAACATTGATTACTCACAAAGAGTTTACAATAACTATCACGTAGCTAAACTAATTGAGACAATCATGCTAAGTTATAGTCTGTCTAAAAGGTACTATTGATGTGGTAATGCCTATAGAAAGTCAGACATGCGACTCACTACCATTTAATTGCTTCTTTAAACCTGTTATTACAATGTTAACTGGCTTAAGTATATATCGCTCCCTTTTATTGCCTTGATGTGACAAATTAAAACATACATCCTGGAAGTGGCATTCATTTGCGGACGTAGTTGCAGGAAAGAGGGAGCCGGGCGATGTCAAACCTGTCAGGATGAATTAATTTTAAAACTTGAATTTTACACTGCAATTCCCAATGCAGTTTTGTTGCACGGGGAAAACATTATTATATATAAATGTATGACTACTACCTATAATGTCATATACACTTATTCCATTTCGCTCAGATCTGCCGTAAAACGAGTCACATCCCCCTAAAAAAAAAAACAACAAAAACCACAACACAAACCAAAAGCCCCACTTTTTGGCTCCGAGACCTGGTCTAGCGCTAAATTAAGTGGAGGTCTGGAGGAAAGCGAAGAAGAAGGCAACGATGGAACTTCTACCTCGGCTCAGCGCCACAAGCTTCTGTCGGGGCGGGAAGGGGGTGCTGGAAGGGGCCTTTCCGTAGTTACCTCCTCCAAGCTGCAGAATCCCACGCCTGCGGGAAGAGGGGGTTACCCATGCCCCAAGACCCAGGAGTAAGTAAGGCGGCAGCCACGGTCCCTGCGGGCTGCTCTTTTGCTGCTTTTCTTCACGATGAAGCTTTGCTGAGCTCCCTCAAGGACTGGAGGGGGGAAAATAAAGTAGTAATTATTTCTTGTTTCCCCGTCCTTAGGGCTGAGACGGATTCGGGATCGCTTAAACGCACAAGGCTGCGCCTCTAGCGCTCTGAGGAGCAGAGGCAGCCCCGCATTGCTCTGCACCGCTCCCCGCGCATCGTACGCGGACTGGGCGGGGGCTTCGCGGGCTCCAGGGGAAGCTCCGTACCTGGGGCAATGGTGAAAGCACTGATTCACACAAACAAGAAATAATCGGTTTCGTCCTTCCCTTTCCCTCTTTTTTTTCCCCCTCCTGCGCTCGCAGGAAGATGTCAGGGGGTTAAAATGTCCTGCTCGCCTTCTCCCTTGATCTTGGGAAGAGAGGTAAAAGTTGCTGGCACCTTTATGGGACTCAGACCTGCTGCGGCTGCGGGAAGCGTCGGCCTCCGCTAACTTTGATCGGCCTTATTCGTCCCAGCTGTGCTCTATTTGTTTGTCATTTCGCCTTTTTACTCCCAGAATCGTTATTTATGATCTGAAAAGTGAAACGCGCAGTGATTTGCCTTTACATGGACTGTTTTGCAAACAGGGGGAGACACTTCCCTCCTCGTCCCCTCCCCCTTCCCGCGAGGAAGAACGCCAAAAAAGAGGGGGGGGGGGAAACCTGTCTCAATCATTATCAAATCAGCTTTGAATTCATTACTCTAGAGTATTAACTAATTACCAGATCAGAGAGAAGAAAAAATAAATATCCCTTTAAATAACTGAAGGTAATTATAACCCTGTTGTTGACACTAACGATTAATAATTGATCAGAAGTTATACACAATAAATTGGCAATTTATCTCCTCATAAAAATGCACATACTTATTTTTACTTTTTTCTGGGCATTCTTTAAGAGCCCGAGCAGCGACAGTATCTACACAGACACTGTGCGAGGAGCGATAAGGCTATACACACACACACTCCGCGCACATATTTGGGAGTATTTTGAAGTCTCCCGTCACGGATGACACGAGCCCGAATGGAGAAGAAGTCACTTTCTCTGCCGGCCTGCGCTCCTGCCTTTCTGAGAATGGCTGGGCAGGGGTGACACCCCGCGCCCTTTCCTTTCAGTCCCTAAATCGCGAAAGGATATAAGTCAATGGTGACCACTCCTGAGGCTGACGGGCCGCGTCCTTCCCGTCCCATACTTCTGCTCAGGGAAAACGCAGCCAGCTTCGTCGGGATTGGATGTGAAATGGTGACATTATTCCGTGAGTCACGGCTGCGGAGTGGGGGCACGAGTTCAGGTTGCGGGAGCCCGGCTGTCACTTCGGACAGGACGTTTATGGATAAAACGCTTTTCCAAAGCTCGTCTGCCTCTAGGTCCCTGCCTCTAAGCTACCTGCGTGCCAGCGTGTGTCCCGCAGATCGCGGTTTCCCTCTGCACTGCCAATTAAGTCTCTGCTTCAGAGACGCCTAGTAATAATCAGGGATTAGATGCATGGGTGCTTTGACTGTACACCGTAGACCCCTTTGGGTTTTAATTTTTATTTGTTTTGTTTTGGTTTTGCCTCGTTTTTATGTCTTTAGAAATTGGAAACATACCTGAGTTATTAGTTACTGGATTAAAAACGAAGTGGTGAACATCACATTACTTAATGTAAAGTATTACTGTTAACAACAGTATTTTTAAACTATCATTATTCAGTTCCTACAATAGAAGGGCTCTTTTCGACTTCCTGGATGGTGAGAAGCTTGCCTAAGCACACAAGGTTTATCTGAACGCAGAAGGCAATGAATGCACCCATATATAAATTCTGCCTGGGTTTTTTTTGGGGGGGGAGGGGTTGGAGGAGGGTGGTGGTGGTGTTTGGTTGTTTGGTTGGTTGGTTGTTTCAAAAGTTAATAAGGAATAAAACCGTCCCGGTATTGATTACATCCTTGCCACGGTTTCTCAGAGGCACGCTGAGTCTGAACGCCTTCAGATGACATATGACATGTGACGGAGCCAGAAAATTTCAGCGCTGACAGGGGTGTGTTTTTTTTCCCGGGAGGATAGACACGGAGGGGCCACCACGTAGCGGAGCAGAGCAGGTCGAGCCGGGCTGCTTCGCTATGCTCCCGGTTGCCCTGCCCCGGCCACTCCCACTCCTTGCCACGGGGATGCGGGTCCCCCTGTGTCGGGTGCTAATCGATGGCCCGTTAGGGAGGTGGGTGCCGCCAGGAGGGATGAATCAGACAGTTCACCTTACAATGTATTTGTTCGCCTGAAAAATCCCCCTTACACATATTCCCAAAATCTGAAAACCACCTCCGCGGTTGGAAATTTGTGAAGGCAGTCCTTTTTTTGTTGTCTTGGTTGTTTTGTTATCTTCCCTCCCAACCCTATCTCTCGCTTTCGGGGGCTGAGCACGTCGGGGGGAAAAATGCCGATGGAGCTGGGAGAGAAACGCAGATGCCCATTGTGCTTTATGTTAACTTTCCCCTTAGCCTGGCTCTTCCTCTCCAGAACCAGCAATTCCCATGTCTGTTTGTCTGTCCGCTTCTGGCCTGAGCCCCGTGTTACCTCCATCTCCATCCCTTCCCACAGCCTCCAGCCAAACAAAGGTGGGCGACGATCTTTTTCTGTTCCTAACGGCAGTTGGTGAGCAGCTTTCCTGAAACAAAAACTCTCTTATTGAGAACAAGTGTTGATATTTGAAGGGAGCGAGGAAAAAGCAGCCCAGGAAGTACAAAGTGAAAAGAGACCCTCTTCCTATTTGACGACAGCACCAATTCTCCCGGGATCCCACCTGAGATTAAAGCCTGAATTTCAATAAATCAGACTTAATAAAACCTCTGGCCCCGAAGAGGAAAGGGGTTGCCTTTCCTTCTCCGAAACGAGCACAGAAAAGAGGGGAGGCGGTGTAGAAAAGAGGGAGTAAATTTGGAAGGGTGTGTGAAATTTTAATCGCAGCAGGCTGATTAGCATCGTTGTGAAATTAGCCATACATGAAGTGATGTATTTTATCTTTCATCCCTCTTTCTTGCTACGCTGAAATCATCACATTGTGCGAACAGTCTAGCAAGGCTACACTTTCCTCCTGCTTTCAATTTTGATTATTAAATCTCAAATGTCCTTGACTATGCAGTTCTTGCCCATTAATTTCTTCTTAAAAAAAAAAAAAAAAAGAGTTTATATACCAAATCATTTCAGTGCCGCCCATCTGCATGCATGAACCGTTCGTGAATTTCTCAGAGGATGAGAGAAGTCCATTGGGTTTTACATATATAGTGAATACTTGAAAGCGAGTTTTCCGAGTCTTTCTACTTTTCTTTCCAGAAAGAAATCCAGGTCTAAATACTAGCAAGGGTGGGTAAATTATGGAAATCTTTTATAAGTCTTTGGGCGTATAAACATCAAAGGAATGTCGTTAGCCTTTTTTAATCTCTGCCACAGCTTTTGGTTTTTTACCAATTGAAATGTACACTGCGTCCGACAGAGACCTGAAACATAAAATGTGGGTGGTGGGGGCGAATGAAGTAGGAGCAAGAGTGGGGAAAAGAAAGTTCAAGCACCTCCCCTGACATAAAAAGTCCCTCTGTAAAATGTTCCTGAAGCGCACAATAAAAGATGGTAGAGGATGATTATAATTATAATAAATATTTGCATCTATATCATGTGCTAAATTGGAGGCAAAAAACCTGAAGTACTTCTTAGCTGTTTATCTAATTGTATTATACACTACCTACAGATACAATTACATTCCACCTCAATGAAAAAGAGGATGTTACAGAAGCAAAGAAGCATCATTCTACAAACAACACAAAAGGATGAGTAGGCCTCCATCCACAAAGGTCTTCAGGGGTTTATATTTAGCAAGATGGATCCCAGAGATTTCCAGAAAAATGTTATTAATTTCTGCCTTTTCAGCTGAAAAACATACACATTTTCTCAGCCAGTTAAACGTCTTTATAGTGATAAATTGCAAAGCGGTGTGTGTGTGTGTGTGTGTGTGTGTGTGTGTGTGTGTTCAGGGGAAAATGGATCTTGGGAATTTTATATATGTACTTTAAAAAAAAAAAAAACTTCCTTTCCCCTTATTTAATATAATGACATTGTATTTCCGGACTCCAGACTAGTATGGCTCTTTATCCAGTTAACATTCCTAAGGCTGATGCCTGAAGTATCTAAGATCACTTTCAAATGCCCTTTCTAACAAGACCTGAGCAAGAGGCCACTAATTTTCACTGAACAAAAAGCCACTGGAGAGAGATCCGTTTGTCAATATCAACTGGTCCAGCAATTTCCCATCTTCAGACACATCGGCCTATCTGAGCTGGCAGATGTTTAGACAAGATTTTATAAATTGTTCAATATCAGACCATAATGAACCCCAACTGACCATTCCAAAGCAGCTAAAAGCATTCAGGATCTCCCCTGCTGGGATCTAATAATGCTCTCACGCTGGAACATTATTAATCATGGAATAAAATAGATGAGCCTCTTGAAAAATAAGTGTATGATTGATTAAAGGGCAATCTAAGAAGCTATTATTCTTGTTTTATAACCGTAAGTTATATTCACTCAATTTATCTTTTGGAGAAAATAAATGACTGTTCGTTTCTTTTCTGAAATTATATTATATGAGGATTCCCACTTTCTTACTAAAAATTAAAATTATGAGTTGGCTGATTTTATGAGCCCTATCAAAGTGGATTTCCATTGTGATTGTAAAGGTATCGCTTACTGATATGAAGGGAAGAAATCATAAAAAATCCCAGGTATTGGATTTTTAATTTTTTTTTTTTTTTCCCTCTGTGCATACTTCAGCCAGAAGCAGAAACAAGAAATTAGAAATAAGTAATAGTTGATTATATTTTTTTCCAGAAATGGTGGATTTAAAGGATGCTAACTCAGATAAAGAGCTACTTCACACTCAATATAAACAGTTTATAAGAAACATGCATATATTCACATCACCCTCTCTATGCATATTCTTGTATATATACAAATGCGTATTTGTACATATGCGTGTATTTAAATCTTAAGCATAACGGAACAACCCAGAAGGAATTAATTTATGCAAAGCATATCTTTGCAACATCTTTAAATTGCTTACTCATTTTATGAGTAAGATCTACTGCTGAAACTAGAACTTTCCTCATTTTCTAAATTACAAATTAGTATTTTGGGGAAAATGAATGAAAAACACAATGTTGTTGCAGACTAGTCTGTTTTTATTTACAATTAGAGATATAAATTAGTAAAGAATTCTTGTTAAACAACCAAAGATTGTATAACCATTAACGTTTCAAATAAAAACCAGGCAAAATTTATTTACAAAAAGTTCAGATTCCATTGCAATACAACTTGCATAAATTACTAGAAGCTTTATATCATTACAAAAATAAATATCAAATTTGTTTCCACTTTGTAAGGACTCAAATTCTCCAATCACATCTTTATTATCTCTACTGTATACATCTTTTACAAATAAATTTTACAATAAATCCTAGCACACCTATCGAATAGATACTGTGGCAATGAAGTGATCAATTCAAGATATCCTGAGAAAAACAGATCTGTTTTTAAAAGTCACACATACATTGGGGAAACTATACTATACCAGCAAACTCACATATGTCCAACAAAAATTCTGGTTTAATAATTAGATTCTGAAGATTTAATAGTGCTCTGTGGTCTTCTTTTATACAGTGGCACCAGATGTGATCCGGATTTAGAGATTTGTTATATATATTAGCTCGGGGAGAGATGATGGCTTGCTGACTTTTTTCAAAGCAATTGTGACACCTACCTGTGGACCAAGGAAAAAACTAGATCATCCAAAAATCCTTGAATTACACTCTAACACCATAAAACGGAGGGAGGTGGGGGTGGGGGG
>VYZS01037850.1:36178-51117 GCA_013400695.1 Neodrepanis coruscans
AGGGGCAAGGAAGTAAGGCAAAAAATTGAGTTGTCTAATTTTTTCTAACAAAAATGTTAGTTGAAAAACATCGGCAAGGCGATTTTATTGTTGTTCTTTAATTTTCTCGAAATAGTGGAAGTATTTCTGAATAGGCACTCTGGTGCCTTTGCTAGCTAGGCTAGAGGCAAGTAATAGACAACATACCTTGCTTAAGATGCTTGCCGGTCTCTAACAATTGTCCCTTTTTATTTTAAATACGCAGTCAATGCATAAAGCCCCATTCAGAAGGTAAAATTTTATCACTGCCACGTGAGAACAAGCACTTATTTTTTAAATAGCAATACTTTCAAAGATTTTTTTTTCTTCCTCAAGATTTCTTTCCATGACTTAAATAGTCCCTACGGCTTTGTCTTACACAAGAGAAGAGTATGTAAAGTGAGGGAACTGCCTAACCTGACTTGAAAATTAAGACAAACCCGAGAAAGAAAAGTCATAACAAGAGGCTTAAAAAAAAAAACAGCAGAAAAATTGTGTCTTACTTTGTAATCAGGCTCTTAAGTAATGAAGCAATAAATTAACGTTAAGCAAGTCTAGAACTGTGCAGCATGTATCAGACTTGATGCCAAATGACCAGTGTAATAGAAAATGTTCTCACTTACTTGCATTGCTGTGTGATTGCACTTCTATAGGTATGGTTGTACTCCTACTGTGCAGACTTCAGTGGGATCTGTCAAAATATAACCGTCAGTTAGTCACAGGACACAGCCAGCTAACTAGATTATACAGCCTGTGTAAGTCCCAACCCTCACTGGTGCAGAATTCGTAGCTAGGTCGTTTAAAAGGCTGGCCAATACAGTATAATTTCCTATATCTCGAGTATTTTGTTAGAATAAGCTGTATTGTGCAAAACTTTTTCGTGAGGACAAAAAAAACCAAACAAACCAACAAAAAAACCAAAAAGCAACTAGTTAAAAAATGTCACGCTCCGTGTAATTTCACATCCAAGGTCAGCAATTATCTGAACCCAAAGCTGAAAAAAATACAACCCATGAGAATACTGGAAACAAAGAGAGCCAAACCAGTTTGTCAGGAAAAAAATAATTACAGGCAATGACACCAGTGATCTCTGGATAGCTTTGTGTGTAGTTTTCCTTTTTTAAAAATATGACTTTTTAAGGTTTCACCTGAAGCCTATGAGACTGATTTAGGAGTCGCCTTTTACATTTCCTCTCTCGGTTCTTGGAGGCAGGTACCAATACGACGGCGACATGCCGTTTTTAATCCCCAGATTATACGAGTGCCTGTCTTCACTCTGGCAAGCAGTGCCAGTACGCTTGCTGCTTTCTTCAGAGAAGGTTTCAGTATTTACAGCGCATAGAGGACATGTATGNGGGCCTCCACGGCCGCCAGCGGCGAGGAGGTGGCGGGCTTGGCCGGCCGGTCGCGGTCCCCGCCGCCTCCGTCGTCCTCCTCGATGTCCTCCTCCTCCTCCTCCTCGTCCTCTTCCTCCTCCTCTATGTCCTCGTACTTGTCCTTGCACTCCGAACCCGACTCGCAGAGAGGGTCGCCCGCTCGGCAGGGCAGCTTCTCCCCGTCCGACTCGGCAGAGCAGGAGTGGTCCGTCAGCGAGTCAACTTGCAAGCTGATCCCTGCAGGGGCCAGCCGGGCACAGACAGGCAGTCAGGAAAGTCGGCAAAACAGAGCAGGAGAGAAGCGAGCCAGGCCACCACCGCGCCACCGCAGCGAGCAGGCAGACTCTAGCCGTCCCGGCCTTTTCCCGTTCCAAGGAGCATATGTCCCCCCCACGGGCTGGCTCCGCCACGGCACCCCCCGCACCTCTCCGCCTGCCTCTCCACGGGGCCGCAGTCCGCCGCGGCACCTCTACCCACCGTCCCCCACCCGCCTCGGCCACCGGCACCGCGCGGCAACAAGCTCCCGGAGCAGCCAGAGCAGACGGGACAGGTTTGGGGGGCGCTTTTGTTAAACATCATTCCCCCTCCCCTACCGCTGCCTCGCTCACAGGGGACTCGACGGGGGACGGGGCAACACCTCTGGGGCCGTGGTCACCCCGCGCCTACCTTCATCCTCCGCGGAGGTTTCGTTGCTCTCGGGCATCTTCTCGGGACTCTCCTCCTTATTCCTCGGCCCATCGCCTTCGTCGTCATCTTCGTCCTCGCTCTTGTTTCGTGGGGCCCAGGTCATCTTGTTCTCCTTCTTGAGCCGCCGGCGGGCGTTGGCGAACCAGGTGGAGACCTGGGTGAGGGTCATCTTGGTGATGATGGCCAGCATGATTTTCTCGCCCTTGGTGGGGTAGGGGTTCTTACGGTGCTCCTGCAGCCAGGCCTTCAGCGTGGCCGTGGCGTCTCGAGTGGCGTTTTTCCTGTACGCGGGGTCGTTGAGCTGGTAGGGGTAGGCAGGGCTGCCATACGGGTGGTAGCTGATGGCTCCGGTCATCCCCGTCGTATGGGCGTCATAAGGGGGGCCCTGGACAGAACAAAACGGTGGGGTTGGCAATTTGTTATTGCTGATAGCCATTAATGAGTTGTCAAGGCGATCGGCGGTTATATTTGTATTTCCCCTGGTTGGTGTCTTGTATCCATATTCTATGAGGGGGAGAAGCAGCACCCAAAAGCCATTAAGTTACGATCCCCCCCTCCTTTCTCCGCCCAGCACATAGACACAGGCACACGCACTTAAAATAGGCGACGTTTTAATCTTTCTGACTAATTTCAGCTCCTTGTAATTGAATATTTCCCAATATAATTTTTGAACCTCGTAGACATTTTAAAGGCCCTACAGGTAGTGTCTTGATATCTACATTTCTCTCAAAGGTTCAAAAGATGTTTCCTTTTTTTCCACAGAAAATACAACAAAGCCGCCACTTAGCAATTCACTGCACTAATGCATTGCAAATCCAATTTGCAAATCAGAAGATATGCACCGTTTCGAATTGTTCAAATGCGATGTAATTAGCATTTTAATTCGCTCTTTAACGTTTAAATTGCTCTTATTTAAGTCTGCATAATGCAAGAAAAGTTAAAGATATCGCTAAGAAACTCACTAACTTTCAACATGTCTCTCAACCCCAAAGATCGGGGAGTCATAGGCTCAACATCACCCAATATCCCGTATAGTTCACAACCTCTGCAACTTCCAGACACTCGCCTACTGCTTCTCAATAGGAAAAACTAGCAAAGTCTTTTATACCACCCGAATAAGGACTGCATGACAATTTATGCACTGTATTTTATAAAGGGAAAGCAAGTAGTTTCCCTGTCACTTTGCAGGGAAAGCAAACTACCCTGCTGCTATCCTCTCCTAGGATATCGACAGCAGCTCTAATCTCAAATTCCGGGCACAGATCTTTGTGTGTACGGACTAAGATATGTGCCTGACTCTCTGTGTGCGTGTGTGTTTATAAAACTATATAACCATCTATACGTGCAGTTTATTCATATAGTTTATGGTTTTATTTATATACTTTATGCACAAAATACACACAACACGCAATTGCAAATGCTCCTCAAACTAGTAAGAAGAAAGTGAAATTCGAAACTGCGGCCACCACAACCATCTTGGGCTTCAGCGAAGCTCACATATCGCAAACAGATGCTCCTTTTCATTCCCAAAATCCAGTTAAACCATTAGCACAAAACACACTGAAAGTAAATAAAACCACACGGGGATAAAGCCCCTAGAGCTTCTAAACACCGACTTAAAAAGAGAGAGAAAAAAAAGAGANAAAGGGAAAATTAATAGAGAGGTCAGAAAACTATCTGAGAAGGGAAGGAAAGCTGGGAGAGATGGAAGAGGAGAGGGTTAATAGAAAGAGAGAGAGAAATGGAAAGAAACAGAAGGGGAGAGGAGAAGAGAGAGAGGGCGAGAGAGAGAAGCAAGCCCCCAAAATCAGAAAAGTGGCTGCTGCATATGGAGTTCTCCCAGTAAGCCAGCCTGCTCCCACAGCGCCTGCTAGCCTGTATTTTGGGGGAAGCATAGAGTCTGGAGTGAAGAGTTGAGGGAAGCAGCGTTCGAGTTTCTGAGGGACATTGGAAAACGGAGCTGTCCGTCACCGCCGCTCATCTGCATAGTGCGGCGGGCCCGCCCCCTCCCGCTCAAGCGGTGGACGGGGGACACACACATGGAAACGGGGAGGAGAATGAAAGCATCCAACCCAACTGAGACGATCCGTATTTCCTTAATCAAGGCGCCCTCCCGACTCCTCAAACCGCGCGGAGAGCCCGGGACCCAGGCCCTCCGGCACCGCGCTTGACTGGGGCGCAAAGCGGCGCCCCGGTCCCGGTCCCGGCCCCGGCCCTCCGCTCCGCGATGCGCAGCCGGCGCCGACAGCGCGGCGGCGGTGAGGGGCGTCCGATTGTGCGGCGTGGTGTCGGGGTCTGATGGTGAGTGTGTGAGGAGAAAGGCTGAAGATGATGAGGATGAGAATGCGGATGCTAATGCAGAAGGAGAGGGTTTCTCTTCGGTAGTTACCATGTAGGAGGGGAATCCCGTGGCGGGGTCTGTGGAGTACTGGAGCGGGCTGGTGAAGCCTGTGGCCGCCGCCTGAGCGGTGAAAGCTGCCGATCCCGGGTAAGGGCTGAACGCCGATCCCGACGAAGACCTGGCCAGCTCCTCACTCCTGGGGGCCGCCAGCGCCGACGCCCCGTACGCCGGGCAGGAGTACAGCGCCAGCGAGCCGGGGGGCTGGTAGAGGTAACCCTGAGGATAGGACATGGCTTGCACTGGCGTGCACAGGAGCAGGGAGGGGGCGAGGGTGACCGGCCCTGCTGCTGCCGCTGCTCCTGGCGCTGCTTTCGTGCTCTCCCTCTCNCCCGCCCCCTCCCGCTCCGGCTCCGGCTTCGTCTTCTCTTGCGGCCGGCAGGCAGGCATGGAAGGCAGGCAGGCAACGAAGGCAGGCTTTGTAATGCAAGCCAGCCTCTCCGACTGCGAGCACGCTGCTGAAACCAAATGATGATATTGCTCATCAGCCTCTCTCCGGACTCGCGGAGCCATGAAGACTCTTTCACACGTTCTCCATTACACCCCCTTTCTCCCTGTTTCTATATCCACACGGGCTATAGAAAAGAAGGTATATAGTAGGTGTCTGCATCCCCTCACGCACCCGGCGAAGCGCTGTACGCACGCACACGCGTATTGGATGTGTGCGTTCGTACGCGTTCTGTGCGCGCAGGGCCAGAAGCGGGGGAGTTGGGCAGTGCGCAAGGGGAAAGCGAACACTTGGTAAAAGTACTGCCCTATATGGTAGGGAGAAGAGCAACTGCTCAAATCAGCATATCCAGGATCGCGCTGTTCCTGGCAGCGAGAGCTTTACGGTTTTACAAGTTGCCACAAACAGTCAAGATCTAGTAAAGGAACGCGTTTGCACATGAACGGGAGAAAAAATCCTCTCATCTTTCTTTCATTTCTATTCCTGCTGGTCTGGTGCATGGGAAAGAGGCCTGGGTGACTTATTCCAGGGGGCTAGCTGCCTTCTCCCCACCCCTCCCCATTCCCCCTTTCTGCAGATTAGATAAATCTCCTAGAATATGGTATCGATGTAATAATTTCTTGTGCCCCCTCCTTTCAGCTCTGGACACTATCGGCTTCGAGCCATTGCCAGCGCTGCTCCGGCCTAGGCGCGGGAGGGAGAGATGAAGGCACCACTCTTCTCCTCTCAGTGCAAACATGAATACACACATATATGTGCACGTGCATCTCTTCAATGATTAGTCTAGAGAGACCCTTCAGAAACTGGCGGCTTGCTGCCCGCACGCAAGCTCTTCCCTTTGCTTCCAGGGAAGAGGCTCGGTGCCGGCGGTCCCTTGTGTCTATGTCCTCCCACCGGCGGTGAAGCGGGGGCTCTCCTCCCGCGGCACTCCTCTAGCCCCGAAAGCCCCGGGGCACGGCGTTCGGCCCTACCAGTCTCACCGAACCGTGCTAGGCCGCTCCCTGCATCCTGGTCCACACCTGTGCCCCGCAATGCCGCTGCTGTCCGTGCGGGGCAGGATCAGGAGCAGTCCGGCAGGTAGGGATGGGGCTGCGGGTCTGGAAGCCACCGCACATCCCACAAGTCCTTCACTTGCAGCTCTTAGCGACTGGTAAGCCCGGAACGGGCTCAATAAAATTGTTTAGGCGCTCAAGAAAAGCAAGCAAATGAACAAAAATATCTCAATCAAACTGTATTAGTTTTTTTTCCAACTTATATAAGTGAGCACTTATTCCATGTTTAACCAATGAAGTCGCTTGACGTTTACAGCCGAGTTCTTCGTGGAGTACGTCAAGTAGTTTCAGTCAGGTAGGATGGAGAAAACGTCGGAGAATCGGTTGGCCGCCGGCAGGAGGGGAGATGGCAGTAGCTGAAAAATTGCGGATGTGCAGGGCAGCCTATTGTTAATCAATTAAACATGCAGCTGATAAAAAAAAATACCCTTGGAGAAGCTATTTCAATAGCTTGGCGCACACAGCAGGAAAAATGCCGTGCTGGAAATACGGTTAAGCCTCGGGACTTATATATTTACTGTCTGAAGGAATCGGAGCTTTCTGTTTTTTTGTGTCTATCTCAGTTTTTATTTCTTTCCTTTGCTCGCCTCCTTTTATTTGTAACCCATATACCAGCTTACCCTTGCCACTACAAGCAGCGGTAGATATCTGGCCACCAGACACATCAGACTAATTCCTATCCGGATCTATCAGCTGGCCTGTAGCAGAGGCAATCCTTAAAAAAGCAGGTGACAGAGAGGAGGTTAACACCAACAGGTATTTCTTGTCATTAACTCCCGACTTCCTGATATAAGAGTGATAAACAACTGGTAAACTCAGTGCAACATCTTACAGAAAAGACATTTGCTTCCCTGCTTGGTGATTAATACGCATATATCGAATAAAAATAGAAACTCTAAAAACAAGAGCTTCATACAGAACACATTTGTATTTCAGTATTTCTATGGAATAATCGATATCATGCGACTACATCTGAATAGTCAATTCCTGTGTTCCGCAGACCGATTTCTAAGTATATGAGGTCTGCTTCTGAACGGAGCAGCAGCTGGAGAGCTGAGAATGCAAAATTAATTATAACATTATAAAGTCATACATGAATCTCTCTAAGCCAACTTGCATGCCTTGCAAAATGTGTTATACACCCTGCATTTTTATTTGGGAAGCTGTTCTTTTTCCAGCAGAAATGGTGTTTGTCTTCGTGAATTGATTGCTTTTAGTTCCTTCTCTTTAATAATTAGTGAAACAATACAGATTGGGAATACAATGGCCGGTGTGTTTACATTATAACAGGGGATTAATGCTATTAAGTGAGTGTTACAGTTATGACCCGGGAAGAGTACTTAAATAAATACCGTGATCCCAGGAGGATTGATGTAATTCAGTTCAGAGTGTGTGTAGATAACCACAGACACACACGCACACACAAGAGATATAAATCTCCCTACATATCTGCACAGATAGATACATGTCATACACGTTAATTGTACGTGGCCATCCGTGTAAAATGTAGGTGCTGGTTTTGTCTCCATCTGCATACTTTTCGTCTATAAGAATATATTTTTGTGATTTTGGTGTGAGGAATACTTAAATCAGGAACATTAGTACTCTTCCTTCAGATACACAGAGCAACAGATTATATTTCCGATGCTTTAAATTATGCAGTCCAAAAATATTGTTTTATATACAGAAACAGGGTTAATTTCGCAATCAGAGATTAATGGAGTAAAATATTATCATTTCAAAGACAAGTTCTTGCGTTAATTTCATTTGCATAATTTTTGTATGGCTTCAGAAAGGAATGCATTTAGCCACTGCAAGGAGCCGGTATGCATTTTATTACAAGTACACCACTAATTTGACTCTGCACAGTGTGGAGAACGAATAGCTACTGGGGTCATCTAAATGTAGCTGGCAAAGGCTTTGCGACACACAAATCAGAAAACTGTCAATAACGTTTCTAAACAGCAATCAGTGTACGTGTCGGTATTCAACTTCTTCTCGGAGTTATCTCTGTTTGATTTGAATGCCTTTCGCAGGGAAGAGGTTTTTCATTTGCCTGGCTCCACCGCCGAAATCTAATTTTCTCATAGTATTACCCGTTACTAATACAAAGTCGTCTAAGTTGCGCTGTTAAACACCAGAATAATATTACATGCACTTTTTATTGGTAATAACTGTGGCAAATTAACAACCCTACACAGAGACATTAAGACTTTACCCACTGCATTTTTTATTTTAATAATCTATTCATTAGTTCAGCGTTTACCTTCCCAGCTTTTAAGCAGCGATCTCGCCTTGTCTTCTTTAATTCAGTTTGCTCCAGCAGAGCTGAGAAGCTAGTTGAGAGACCCCCGCCCCCTGCTATCGCTCATTGCTGTCCTGGGAGATAGGTTTTGCGTTCTGACATTTACTAGCTACATCTCCTTGCACTAGTGACAGAGGCTGAAGTTTTCGTGCGGGTGAAGTTGAAAACCCCGTCTATGGGGACGAGGCTCCTGCTGCCTCTGTCGGGCGTCGGCCCGGAGGCCATTCACTTCGGACCACGCTCCCTTTGGTTTTACGCAAGTAAAAGAAGAAAAAAATTAAGATAACATGCCTAGTTGGGGTGAAGGAGATGTTTCCCTCCCCGGGAGGGCTCCCTGCGGCCCGGAGAGACGCACACGCCTGTCTCCCGCACAATATCAATTGCCCAATTGTCGTGATACCGGTCACAGCAACTTTTCAAGCAGAGCGAAGTGGAACTTGGTGGGGTTTGGAGATGTAACACAATGCGCAGCTGAAACAGTTTCCTGTGACATAACCACACAATGGTCTGGGAATGCTTTCTCCTTTCGCTCATGAAATGGGGGGCCGCCACCATCTCCCGAAGACAACGGCGTTAAATAATAGACTATTGTATTTAAAAATAACAAATGACACACGCATACTGTGCAAGCGGAGTTGTCCGGTTTTCTAGCAAAAGGAGCCCAGTTTATAAGGCTCTTTCTGAGCTAGGTGCTTCGTAGGAGCGACCTGTGAGAACGGGAAGAGATGGGGTGAACTTGACAAACCGTTCTGCTTTGGAGCTGCTCGCGAGGGTACAGTAAAGAGCCGTGAAAGCCGAAAGTGGGAAAGTTAAAGAAGTTTTCTTTGCCCGTCTTCGGGATAAGATCGTTAGTTCAAGCCGCGTATGAGAGGGGGCGCTGTGGCAATGAATTCTCCAGAGCTCCCGAGCACTTGCAGAGGAATTGTTCATGGAAGCTCCTTCCCTGAGGTTTCTTTTAATATTTCAGTCATTATTTTTATTAACATTGTTATCTTACTGTAGCCTCGTAATACCGGCACTAAAAGATGGACTGTTCGCGTGAGTTATGGTGGATTCCTTCCCCCTTATGCCGGTTTTCTTTCTTCCAATTTTTTTTCCTTTTCAGTAAGAGCGCAATAGTGTTATTGAATTTTTAAAATACATTGCAAGAAGAGTCTGCTCAGAGGAGACCCGAGAACTTAGACGACTCTATAATATGCAAAAACTCAGAAATAGAAACATATGAAACATACCCCATGTTTACAGCTGACTAAAAAAAAAAAAAAAATAAAAAAATCCCCAGGGTGCCTGTGGCTTCGACAATTTGCACTAATAACGGGCCATATTTTTACCAGGATTTACCTCTCTCCTTTTGAGACTTTAATGGGGGCAATGTTTAAAAATGTAAATAAAATTAAAGCGGCTCTTTAAAAAACAGATCTGAGGATTAGAAAAGTTGTTTCCCTTATGCCACACTGTTATTAAGATTGTTAGTAGTTTTATGCCTAGGGAAATATAAGCAAATATGTATCCGTAAGCATAAAAGACCTCTAAAGTTTTCCTGGAGCCTGCTATTTTCACCTGAAAGGCAGACAGTGTTTCTCGGGGAGAAAACAAGTGTACGATCCACAGGTGGGATAGTTCATCCTTCTTAAGGCGGAAAGGGACTAAAATAAACCCCAAACCAACACCCCCCCCCCAAATCACGAGATTTATTTTTTGAACGAGGCGCTGAGTGATGCAGGCGGTGGGGGCAGGGGCGCGTAGGTACCGCCGCTGTCTTCGAGGGCGTCGGAGCGGCCACCTCCCGCCCCTCCGCCGTGCTCCGCCGGGCGGCCGCCATCTGCGCAGAGCCGCGGCTTCTCGTTGCGGCGCTTCGGGTTGCTTTCGGTACGAGCGGCACGGAGCAGCCCGTGTGTGGCCATGCTGGGCAACCTCTCTCACCGGTGGGCTGGCCCCCGAAGCTACGGGAAGGGCCAGCTTGGCGGGGCAAAGCGCGGGCTCGGCGACTCACCCAGGGAAGAGGAGTTCCCCCCGTTCCGTACTCTATCCCTGGCACTGAGGAAGGCAGGCAGTGTTACGTCTTTGCCTCTGCGTTTCGTACTGGGCCAGCGCGCCACGGGAAGGCTTTAGCGCCAGCGAAAAGCTGAGTACCTTCAGCGCCTGGTACACTTGTGAAGTGGGTGATTGACAGAGTAAAGAAAAAGTAGGACTATTTAACTGAAGGGTTGCTTTATTTTAAGGGCTCACATTAAAACGGATTCTTTGGCAGACGAATAGTCAACAAGTAGGTTTGGGCACTCTTTGGGTGGGTAGGCAGGCTCTTGAGAGTGCTTCATCCCCAACAGATGTGTATAAATGGAGTTCTCCTACCGGATCTTCCTCATACTTGTGCCAGAGTTAAAATTGTTTTCGGTAATTTTGAAGTCAGTATGCCTTTCCTCTTCTTGTAATCGCAATCATCTGTTTGATCACCGCTTTTAACACTAGAGAGCACCTGCTCACCTGCTTTGTGCTTTCCTCTCGTTCATTCTTACATACGCTCACCTCCATGTGTGCTTATGTCTGAGTATCCTTCATTTGTAGACCCAGAAACACATCAAGCCTACCCACACTCCCAAACCAGAAAGTCCTACTCTGCACGTTAAATAACCTCCTTGAACGATGAGACGTCTTTGTATCCATTTAAAACTAGGTAATTCCCTTTCTTAGAACAATCAGCTGTTCACATTGTATGTTTAAATCATTCGAGGTTGCTGGAATTTCCAAAAGTAGAGAGAGAGGAAAAAAAAGACAGAACACCTGTCAAGATACTCAGGAAAACCACTACATCTTCATGTACTTAGCAATACCATGAGGTAGTAAAAAAAAAAAAAAAAAAAGTATTTAAAACTGATGCGTAGTTCACAAACATTCAAGCAGCTTTATGATAAATTTGTCTTTTCTTTCATTAATGGACAGGGCAATTGAAGTTTTTAGAGTCATAAAATCGCTTTTCTTCCTTGCTTTCTTTCCTTTTGTTTTCTTCCTTTATTTCTTCCTTTCTTTCCTTTCTTTCCTTTCTTTCTTTTCTTCCTTTCTTTCTCCCTTCTCTCCCACACTCTTTCCTTTCTTCTTTACTTTCCTCCCTTCTTTACTTTCAAGCTTTGTTCAGATTGGAGTCTTTGAATTTGGTGGGGGGAGGTTCTATAGTACTAGTCACTTATACATAAATGTTATATAAGAAATCCTCTAAATATTGCTTTGAATATTGTTACAAGCAAAAACCCACATAACACTATTTCTAACTCATTAAAAATGCTATCTACATTTACTTATGTGGTCTCACTGCTTCTCCTGGCTTTGTAGGAATACTAGAGTAGACTGCCAGTTGAACCAAGTTTACAGCCTTCCTTCACATTATATAAAGGAAGGGCAGATGGACCATCTGACCCCTAGATTTTCAACTTAGAACTTTGCAGATTTTAAGTTACTTTTGTCTGGGAAATGTTAGTCACCATTTTACCGATGAGAAGTCTAAACATGTGCACATTTCTCCTCATACATCTGACCCATTTCCATCATCAGTGGTACAGAATGAAAACTTTAATTTCTTCTGTGCTTTAATTCCTTCTGATATAAAAATTACTTTAAATTACTTTAAGAATTACATGTTGTGTGTTTGGCTACACTCACCAAAACAGTGGGATCTTGTCATAGCTAAAATACTGCATAAAGGCTGAATCTTCGATCTGGGGAAGATTTGGAGAGATTGTATTTTGCTTGTAGTAAGACAGCTGAGGGGATAAAAACCAATTTGACAGAGGCTTTCTAAAACATCTATATTAAACTAATGCCAACACAAACTAATCAGAAGATTTTCTTGTTTTCAGAAAGGCATTTTATGTTTGAAGTGTAGGTTTCAGGAATTTAGAAGAACAAATTTCTTTATGCTTATCAAGAGACAATGAACTCTGCTTTATGCAGCCTAACCTTAAACCACATGACCTTGTATTGCTAAAAGGCAAATAGTGAAATGATCCTTTTTTCTTTTCTTGGATGTTTCTCAATTGCTAATTAGTGAAGTCCTAAAAGGTCATGACTTCTCTGCACTTTTGATCATGAATTTTTGAAATTTGTTGAGAATTATGTGATTTCATTATCTCAAACACCAGAGGTACACAATGTTTAAATTTTATTTTGCATACAAATACACCACCTTATTTTTAATTCTGGGACCCACTTGTTGGAGTCCATGTACATAAAAGTGATAAGGCTGAGAAGAAAAAACCCAACTAATTCACTAGCAGCCTCTTCTATGACATATTGTATCAAATAATTCCATCCTGGGATCATCAAAATTACTATAGTGTTCTTGTCTTTTAGCTTTTAAATCTGTTTGAGTCTCAAAAGTGAACAAAAAGTTTTTTCCCTTTTTCTCACCTGCAGCTGCTCCATTATTTTCACTTAGTTAAGATTTTTTAGGAAGTAATGGTGTTCCAGAGGCATCATGACTTGGCAATGGCGGACTTGTCTTTGTGACCTTCAAAGGAAATAATCTCACCAGAAGAACTTTATGAGCTGTTTCTTGTTTGAACTCCAGTTCAATAGTCAGATGTGTCAGGCAGATCTCTTTCAGTATAGGCTAGTGAGATTTCTTTATAAACTAACAAATCTTAATTCTGCAAATACACTGACTTTATTCAACACTACTCTTGTAAAAATGTATAATAAGTTTTTGGCTTTACACAAACATGCTTAATAAGATATATGCCTTTGCAAATCAGTTAAATCTTTTTTTTTCTTTTTGTTTTGTTTCTAACACACCTTGTTCTTCAGTTGAATTTATGAACCTTACCAGATTTGTGAGCTCTATCCACTAAAAATAATTCCATAAACTTGATTAAAAATTATGTATAAAAGGAAGAAACATTAACTCTAATCTTTGTCGAAAGTATGGGATAGAAAGGAATCCTATAAATTGTGGAATTTCCTGTAAATATACTTCTTTTAAATATGCAACTGAAAGAAAAAGCAGTACATTTAATATGCTGCACTTCTTTATTATTTGCTTGTTCTGGTTTTACCTGATTAAAGGAATTGTCTCTTTTGTCTCTCAAAAAAATTTTTGCTTAAAAAGTTGTTGGTCCATTAACACTTGGAACTAATCCGTAACTTTTACCTGGGACTAGATTTTTATTAGAATTTTGCTTCCTCCCTTTTCTGCTTTAGTTGGCCATGTACTGTCTATCAGTACTTTTTTCAAGTCAACCCTCAGTATTTTGTGAAGGAACATGTAAATCATGATTAATACTTAGTTTTCAGATTTGCAATAGCATTCATATAACAACTCAATGAAGTTAAGAAAAAGAGAAGAAGTAAATAATTCTTTCATCAATATTCATGATTAGTCTTTTATATTATGTAGGAGATCAAGACTCCATAATATCAGGTGCAGCACAAATGCACAACTAAAAGGACAGCTCCTAGCTTACATAGTCAAGGGAACACATATATATGAATACTACTGAGGAGGTATTAATGCTAACAGACTATTACAGATCTGTTAGTAAGCTGAGAAATATAAATGATTTTCAGTTTTTTAACTAAGGACTTTAAGCATAAGCTATGTCATAAAAATGATGACAGGCACAGAAAAATCAAAATATATGTTAAGAGGTGAAAGCCTGTGGAAGCAATTGATTTTTCCAGCCACGAGGCAAGAACAAGTGCACAGCAGGACTGGACTAGTACAAGTAACCACTGAATGTACAACCGACCTGGAACTTTACACAGAATGAGCTATACGATGAAGCAAATAAGAGACTTCCCCAAAATCCACAATGCCTGTATGATGTATTATTGTTCTTGCTGGCAATTTGCTGTTCCCTCTTAAGGTGGCATAAAGACTTCTCATTTACATGGGTATAGATTTACTCCTTCTATCAGAAGAGGACAGGATGCTAACTATCTCACTATAGGTTATCATCAAGTAAACATTGTCACTGTAGTAGCATTCAGATCTGACTTCCTCAGCGTTTAGCCTGGAACAAGGAGAAAACTCAGTAAAGCACATGAAAGCAGCAGCAATAAGACTGTTCCCTTCACTACTTGTATTAAAAATTTATTAATAATTATTGCCTTCACACAGCATTTTTGTTTCATTATTTTATTTCATTTGTCATATTAAATTATTGATATTTACACCAAAACTTGTTTAAGTTAGTTACTTAGAGTACTTTGGGCCTGATCACTTGATCTTTCTTAGTTCTTTTAAACACACCTGGGAGGTCAACCACAACAGGAGAGAAAATTTAGCGGAGGGATCAAAGATTGGATTACACACGAAGAGAACCATAGAATCATAGAACGGTTTGGGGTGGAAGGGTCTTTAAATGTCATCTAGTTCCAAGACCCCTGCCATGGTCATGGATACATTCCACTAGATCAGGTTGCCCAAAGCCTCAGCCAACCTGGACTTATATACTTATATGGGTGGGGCATCCACAGTTTAGGGAAGGTAGATTGTTACTTTGGCTCATATACTTGAATACTCTATAATTTAAACATTATGTTTTTATTGAGCTTCAAACTTAAAAATTCCTTTTCTATTGTACAAGTTATTTTGTATAAGTTTTAGACTTTAGCAGACTAATATAAAAAGATTCTATAAAATAATATTCATTATTATATATCC
>VYZS01037851.1:37577-47842 GCA_013400695.1 Neodrepanis coruscans
TTTTGTAGTCTTCTTGAGTTGTTTTCCTCAGTCGAAACCGGGCAGAGGTTCAAGGCTAAGGGGATCTCGAGACCACGCGCTCCCTTCTAACTACCGTGGAGTCTCTCAGCCGGGCTCAGAGGGAGAGAGAGACAAGCACTATCTCCAGAGCGTCCTCACCCCAAATGCGGGCCCTGGAAAAATTTAATTTGTTTGTCTGTCTTGCACTTCATTTGTCGGGTTTTGGTGTTTGCGCAAAATAAACTGTGATTTTTGTGTGTTTTCTTCATCATTTTTGGGGTGTGTTTGTGATTTCTCTCAGAGTCTCTGCTCCAAAATCACTGAATTTGTGGTAAAACCACCACAAAAGGTAATAATTAGTAAATTCAAATTTAAACAGATGCCATTATTTTAGGCCCTTTTTACTCATGAGTTATTGAGAAAATAGATATAGATCTCAAAAAACAGTCTTCATTCAATAATCTGACATCCTTTTTTGTTTCTCAGTTCTTGCATGTTCCCGGGGAGACATTATTAATTAGTTATTCAGCTCCAAGAGATCCAGTCCATGCACTGCTGGAATTGCCACATACTGACATCACATAAGAGTTTCTGCAGTTTCCAGCTGATCTTGGCAAGCCTCACTTGGGCCTGTCTATAATATAACTGGGCAGTCAAAAAATTCCCAACAAATACTGATCCCATCATACCTGGGACTGTAAGGCCAGTAAAGAGCTCTGTACGCCAGCAAGACTGGTATTCACTGACTTCACAGTAATCCTTTTTATTCCTGTTATTTTTATACAGTGTATTTCCCCTCAACTTGACAATAATTTTTCCAAAGATAGAGACACACTTCAGGTATTAAAATACTGAAAGTCTGGGATTTGCACAGCAAAATGATCTTTAACAAAGAATTCAGGAAGCCATACGTGAATAGAGGTTTAAGCAGAAGAAAGAGCTAATTTCTGCTTCAGGAAGTGAAACAGGTGGTTTATAATCTTTCCAGTACTATATATAGAGGGGAAACAATATCTAAATCAATTTAAGTTAATCAATTTTGACCTGGTCTCTCACCTCATGCCTGCCCCCCTCCTTAAGTTATGAACAAAGCTATGAACCTCCCTAGATCTATTTTCCTAAACAGGACAGGGTTACCTAAGCATTCTCTTCCTCATCTAGGCCGGTTCCTCATGTAATCCAGTATCCTCATGTAATCCTCATGTATCACACAAACCTACCTCTCCAATGTACCAAAACTCCACAGCCACCACCACACTTTCAGCTTGGCCTTGTCTGTCCCAAGTTTTAAAAGAATCAGTATCATCACATAGGGACTAGAGCTTATGAAAGACTAATACAATAACCCTGGCTCCCTTCTAAGACCAGTCATATCCTACAGACAACCTAACTAAATCTGACAGCCTAATACAGAATAACACAATTGCTTCCTTTCATGCCAGACAAAGCTATAATGTAGAATGCTATTACTCAGGAGGTTGTAGCTGATGTATGTCCCAGTTTTTGCTGTTGTAGTAGAATCACAATGTATTTTCTTCAAAGGCACATAGCACCAATGCTGAGAAAGAGTTTTAGATACCAGGTGTCAAATAATAATGAAATCAAACACTTGAGAAATGAAAGCGAGTTCTACAGATCACTTCAGATTTAAGTTTCGATTCCCAAATAGCTGTAATTAAAATCCAAACACCTTCTAAGCATATTTGGAAGTGAAATGTCTTGTGCAAATTCAAAGGAAAAATCAGTACCAGTTCTGCTCCACTGTTCAGTTCTCTCCAGGCTGCACATGTTGAATGGGTCATATTCTTCCACCCATTTCTTTCAGAACAGTATGTTCATGAAAGCAAGGGGCACTCAGTCCACAATTTAACAGCCAAGCCTTGATAAATTAACACCTTGTAGAAAATGAGCTGAAGAGTCAATTCTGCTAATATCATTCCTATCCTAATGATCATTACAAAAACCTTCTAAATTAAAGACTGAATTCAACTTTATACAACTCATCCTAGTAGCATTAAGACACTAAACAGTTGTGCTTATTTCCTTGAGTCAAGAAAGTGGTTGGGAGCTGCTTCTACTGCATACACAGAAGATACAGCATAAAAGAGTAGCTGTGGCATAACTATCAGAGATGCAGCAACAAGTATGAGAACTGCCACGGACTTTGTCCTAGCATGGAGTTTTATTGGTGACATGGTGGCTTCAAGGACTAATCCAGCAATCTTCTATAAAGCTCATTTTCTCTCCTGCAACTTGTAGGACAGTATTTATGCTCCTTCCTTAAGGAACCACAAAACCAAAGAAGAAAGCTACAGGACATCTGAGCCATCTTCCCAAAAATTAGCTATATCAACTCTAAAGTAAAAGCTTGCAGATTAATATTCATCAACTGTTTGCCATCACCTGGTTATAGCCTTTTCATGACTAATATGTTAGATATTTTCCAAACTAACAGCACTGATATGTCCTGTGTTCAGCCCCCTATAGAAAACAACTTAATCAGATTCTTATGAATATTCTTAAAAGAATTGAAAAGAGTTTAAAAATTTTAATTGAAGTTACAGCAATAATTTCCACCAGTATCTCCTCAGCAAGGGACCATGACTCTGCCTTAATGACTCAATCCTGGTACAAAAGCACTCAGGAGGCTGACTTAAGCTGAGTCATTCTGACAGTCAGGATTTGTAAATCACACTACTATTGACAGTTGCAACTGTTGATAGAATACAAAAAGTAAAACAAGAGCTATGAGCTGCTTATAGATGTCCTGTGTCATATAGGGAGGTCAGAACAGTGATCCTGCCCAAAGGGTCCTCTTCTGCTGGAGTCACCTCCAACATGCACTCCAGTCTTGGAATGGGTTTTTTCTGCCCTTTCTTTGCAGGGAACACTTCAGTCTCATAACTCAAGTTATTTATTCAGCTCAGCTATCAAAGCTGCAGTCACAGATTTCTTCACATGGTTCTAAAGGTCAGAGCCATGTCTCTTCAGCTCAGGTCACACTGCTCTTATATTGCAAATCAAGGTCAAGAAACTTAAGTTTCCTCTCATGAAAGCATAAGAAACAGTTAATTTCACCACTGACAGCAATATCAAATGTAGGACAAATGAACACAGCGGCAGTTTAGCCAATTCGTCATTCACTTCTGTTCCCAAAGACCATTTCTGGTGGTAAAGGAATACTCTATCAAGTTAAATTCTTATGCCACATAACCAAAGCCGAAATAAACTGAAAATTTCCTTTTTTAAAGAAAATATTTATCAACACTTGAATTAGAATGTAGAAATATTTTCATATAAGTGTTCTCTCACACAATCTTTTACCTACAGCACTTCAATTTGTCTGCCTTTGATTATAAATTATAAACAAGCAGTGCATGTGAACTAAGTTCTCCTTCCCTCTCAGAGAAAATCAATCTGAATAATTAATTACCAGAAGCCTACCTAGTTGTTTCTGCAGCAGTAGTTTACTGGGCAAGTTCAGAATTTCTCAAACTCACTATTCCATAATCTAAACTTAAGCCAGCATCCAACTCCACTTACTTTAGCTGTCAAAAAGAATAATTTGTTCCATCTTCTCTAGATGTGCCTTCCTCTCTTTACAACTATTGAGCAGAGAAATATCTTAGACAATTTCTAGACACAAAGTTCATTAAATGGGTTTCTGCTGCACAGCGTGCTGCCTAGGACTGCATTCCACATGCAGCTTTGGACAAAAAAAGCTCAGTAGGTCAGGCAGTAAAAGCAGGATCTGCAGTAAAAAACAGTCACATAAACACAAAAGAGCAACACTGAAGTTCTCAGCTGGACAGACCTGCTCACTCCAGAAACTGTGGATTTCATGGGCAAACCTAGTAACTCCCCAAGCACCCAGCCAAACAAGCAGTAACTATTTCAGCCCCCTGAGAGAGGGCCAGAGACCAGTTAAAAACATTTGGTACAGCAGCAGATTCACCACTGCGCTGCCATACTGGCAACTTAGGCTCAAACACAAAGAACTGAAGCTTTCCAATTCGATTATTACATATTCAACTCTATCCCAGGAAAAGTGGAATTTAACCTATCATTGACCTTCTTTCCAGGACACTGTTTCATCATGGAGAATGTTCACTGCTGAGAAAACCACCTGTTTGTTTATAACATTCTATACAGAGGACTATGCTAAAATCAGCAGAGGAAAGCAAGTATTAGGTTTTACAAACAAATTGGGAGCTAAGGATTGGAGTTACATTTTTCTTCTATTATAGCTATTTTTCATACCAAGAGCTTATTTCTACCTCTCAAAATTAGTTACTTCCACTGATGAACTGATTAAAAAGCTTTCTACCCTGTTTCAATTTATTTATTCATGATACACTAAAGTAGTAGAGAACAATGTTTCGGCAAGGAAAATACTCATTCTCTAGAAGTATTTATGCAATACTTTTCACACGCCCAGCTGTGTATGATCACATATGACCATACACACAAGTAAGATTCACAAGAGAGCATGGATGACTTGTGTTCAGAGCCAGAAACTCCTCTGCACAGCTTAGGCCTGTGAGGTACAATGAACACAGACAAGGAAACCATGCTTACTAATAACACAAGGTGTCTCAGCATGTCCAGTGCACCCCATGCTTCCCAGATGTATGTTCTGCCACCTCCAGTACAAAACTGCCCTCCTACCAGCAAGTCAATGAATGTGTGAGAAGGCTCTTATGTAACCACAGAGTAAAGATTTGGGGTGTGTATTTCCATAGCACCTTGCAGCTGCTCATATAGAATTCAGGCTAATTAACTAAAAGCCTGATACTAAGTGAAGGAGTGCTGGACCTTCTTGTAAAGGCTTGGGCAGAAAGTCACCTCTGGACATTGTAGCTTAAGCAGCTGGAGAGCACAAACACTTGAGATCTTGGGCAGAGAATAAGGTTTGAGCTGCTCTGCTCCTCCACTTCCAGAGCAGATTACCCACACTGAGGCTCCTCAGTCTGGTTAAGAAGTCAGCAAAGTTTTTGGCTGTTTGCACCTTCCATCCTCACACCCAGCACCTCTGGCAGGAATAGCAGGAGATCCCAAGAGCTGAGCCACAAAAGCGTCTAAACAGAGGCTCATCCAACAGAAATCACTGCACAGCAGAAATGTGATTTTATCACTGAATAAGGCAGAGAATTCTGTGTAAATTTGCCAGCAAGATTTGGGATATCCAGGCATACTCCCAAAATGCCACATTGTCTCCCCTACCAAGAGCAGTTTCCTGTCATGTACCAGCTTACTGGATCCCACCAGGACAACCAACCCTGTGGTACATGGGCTGTGAGAACAGGGGAAATGAGGCACCACTGCACTTGCACACCAGATAGCATATCTGGAATGTCAGAGAAGCCTAAAAACAGATTTAGATTAAGAACTAACAGACCTGCTTTTCAGTTTTCGTACTGATGTACTTGAACACCATAATTTTAGTTGATTTTCCACCAATTTTCCTAAATGTGAACCATGAACACAAAGCTGAAATGTCTTAAAGACTTCTCCTCACTGAAAGCCAACAGAATTTATCCTGAGGCTATGGATACCAATCACCAGACATAACACAGGAGTGGAGAAAATATTTCTTCACTTTTTCAGCATTTCACCTTCAGGGATCATATAAGCAACTGCAAGAACAAAGCACCTGATGGAAGGTGACTGCCAGCAACCCAAGACAGCGAGGATGGACCACAGACCAGGTTTGAGCCACCTCAGAAGACTACAACAGTATCCCCATTGATTTATTCCAAAACAGAAGGCTGAGGGTGTGCACACATGTACATAAATGTATTATAAAATAGATGGTATTAGATTACATCTCAAAGTGGACAGAAATGTATTTAATAGAACTGATAAACTATTTCCACTCCCTCTCCACCCCAAGAGGAAATCATGAAATTAAAATCAACTTGTGCAAAAACACCCAAAACTTTAGACTGATCTGAAAAGACAACCATTCCTCGCTGGAATAAAGCCCTACCTTGAAGTTTTCAGAAAAAAAGTTTTGCCCTGCTCAATAACATTACAATTACTTTGTAGAGTTTTTAATTACTACTTATGTTCTTCTATTCCTTTTGATCTGGTCATACAGTAAAGCTATTTCAGATCAATACATTGCCAAAAAGGTCAAAAACACTCCAATCAATGAGCTATTTGGACCTACCATGTACTATTATCCTTAAAAAAAACTACTGTTTTACTCCAAAGCAGAGATAAAACAGGAATACCTGACCAAAATTGAAAGAAATCACTTGGTCCTTAAATTTAATTGCTTCTCAGTGCTTTCCAGAGGCTTTTCCTACTACAGCTGACCACAGATGGCCCCCATTATTTCACATGATTAGAAATAGTAATTAATTTCATGAACATTTTACTTGGCAGCAATTAAATTTTAAGTCTTTTGTGGTTAACTTTCTGTTTTAGGAAGGTTTTAAGAATAATGTCCACCCTTGCCAGTAACTACCTGACCAGGGAAGGGGAAGAGAACTTCATGACAGTTCATGAATCAGAAAAGGAGAATGATGAGACAGAAGAGAAAACCTGAAACAACCGATCTGGAGTTTAAGCCTTTATAAACTTCTTTATGTCTACAAAGGAATGTCACGTACAGTTGCAGTTGTTACCTAAGATTCTAAAATGTTCCATAATACTAAATAAAGTTCAGCACCATGAAAAACTACAAGTCTGCAATGCACGTCAATGTCCTCAGTCTTTCTGTAGAAATCTATGTTCTGACTTACAGCTGAAGTGTACATAGAGCTTTTCAGCAGCAAACTGAAAACTTGCAGACCCTGTTGCAATCCTAGAATTTTGTTTCCTCAAATCCCCCTGAAACAGGTTGGCATTACTTCTGAAAGTAAGAAGAAAAATTATTTGCTACAAAAAATAGCTAGTTTGGATTAGTAAACCAGAACCAGCAAAAATCTGAGACAGCAACACAGACTAAGTCTTCTGTATGTTCAGTAGACATGTTTTTCTTTGTCTGCCATACACAACAACAGCATCCATGTTTCTGCTTTCAGAATTCACACCAAAATTTTAAAGCTGCAATTACTCATATCCACTTAGTAGAAATTTTGAGTTCACTAGTAGACTTCCTCACTAATTCAATCACTAATCTTCACAGAGCTATTTAGACTTTCATTTTCCTCCAGTAAATACTCTCTCACCTATTCTTCCCTGTTGATTTCACAGACTGGAACTCCTTAATTCTGCTTTTAAAGGCAACAGCATCAACAGCACAACTTTACTGACACTATTTGGCAATATAGGTTCACAGCTGCAGAAAATGAATAATAGGAGTAATTGCTTGTTTAATACAACTGTCAGAAAAATATATCTTGGAAGAATTAAGACCCAACTGTGTCAGGTGCTGCATGGCCCAGCCAACAGCATGAATAACCCCATGAGAAACAATGAGGCAATTTACAGTTTCTGGAACTAAAATCAGCATATCCAGAAGGCCTCAGTCCCAAGAAATGGGCACAAAAGTATGGGAACCACTTACATGCAACAGGCCTTTACTTTGGGATGCCTCATACATTGTCTATTCTATTTTATCCATTTAAATTCAAGAGCAAGTCATGTGGACTAACTACAGCAGAAATACAAAGTGTAGAGTGCTAATTCTTCTTTTTCTTCCTATTTTGAAGACACACTCCCCCTGCCACAGGTTTTCCCAAGCAATTATAAATTTCCTTTCTCTTCTCTACTGACTAGTACCTTTCCACTCCTGCATACTTTGCATTTCCACCTCAGCCCATCTTCCACACAGAGGACACTGATATTCTGTTACTATTTTACAGCAGTGCTTAAACTACTGGCGTGAAATTGAGGAGCATTTCTGATATACAGGCTTCCTTTTCTGATCAGCAACAAACTTCTTTCCCAAGATTAAAATCTCCCTTCAGAAACTGCAAGTTTTGCTTGAATGAGGACTGTAAGTAACCCTCTGCTACATCAGACTATATAATACAGGGCACACAGTACCTCTAGATAATTGCAGGGCAGGGTACAAACAAAGATTAATCTTTTTCCACTTGGACATGAAGCAAACAACAGCTGCAGGTTTAAATTATATCATCAAATTCAGCAAGACAGTAAAAGCTTAACAGTATCAACACCAATTTTCAATTTCTAGGTGAAATAGTAGGTAATCGCTCAGGCAGTAAGAGACTTGAACAATTCAGGGAGGAATGTACCTAATACCCTGTGCTTTGCTCTTACTGCTAAAGCTTCTACTCATCAAAACAATTGCAATTGCCTCTGCTCCCACCACTTCTCAAAAGCCTGTTATACTGCAAGAAATAGTTCACTGACCGTAGTTTGTTAAGCAAAGGAACACCTAAAGTACATAGACTCCTACTGGGAAAGCAGCTAAACAATTACACAGGGATATTGATTACCAGAGACATTTACTTTTATTAAAAACATTATTCAGATTTGAACATTGACTGAACATTTCACACTGAGCTCAGTCAACTGCAATGTTTCACCTCCTGGCGGGCTACAAGCAAAGCTGTAGCCTCATGGCACAGTGTGTGGCAAAAAATTTAACCATGGAATTACCCCATTTATAATCCCAATTATACCTCGGAAGCTGCTGCATTGACATCAATATGTGCATCAAACTCCAGGTGTCACTACAAATTCTCAGGCAATGAGCAATGTCAGCATGTGAAAGACAGAGGTTCCCAGGCAGGAATCAATGGGATTATTTCCCCTCTCCCACCCTTCAAGATCCTGATCAGATGAAGGATCTGTGTTTGATCCTTACATTTAAGGAAGACCCCAGCTGACAGCATGTGGAACTCACCAGAGCTGTTATTTGAACTGTGATGACATTTTATTTGATAGAAAAGTGTCAGGAATACAGTAGGCACTTAGTAGAACCTCTCAACTCATTTTAAAACAGTCCTCTAAAAGAAGGACCACGTGAACATGGTACCATCCCACTGGTTAAACCAATACAAGTCTTGACTGCATTTATAGTAGCAAAGTACTTCAAAGTTACCTTGACTTTTTTGGTTAGAGTTATTCTTCATTCTTAGTTAATGAAAGCTAAATTCAACAGTAGCATTCTGACTGCAGAATAATCACCTAAATGGGACAAAAACACTATCATTGATACTAAAGCAGAATAGAAGAGATACCCTATAGAAGTCTGAAAAAAAAAACCAAAACACAGCCTTCTGCATTGTCTCCTCTAACCAGACTATATGAAACCCTGCATGTTAATTGGCAAAGAAGAATCTACAGAGAGAGCAATCAGTGATAGGAGCTGTAATTTAAGGTAAAAATGCTTTGTTCAGGGACTTAAACCAAAACACAAAAGAAAGTGCTGCAAGGAGGTACTTTCTCCATGTTACGATGACATTACATTTAAAAAGATTTATTTTCAAATGAAGTTCATAGCAGATTTTGAAAACAACAGCCAGGATAAGGAACAACTCCTAAATTATTAAAAATATGAATTGGCTTAATTTTATTTTTATGAAGACTACTTTAAAGCTTTGTCTTAATTTTCTTCTGAGACCTCTTCTCAAAACAGAAGGAATCCTTGCTGTTGCACTCATGGCTTTATTATTCCCCCTTGCATTTTATGAAGTAAAAAAATGTATAAGACATTATTTTTAAAATGACTCACATCATCTTGGGTCCCCTTTTTCACCTCATGGAATATTACCCACCAATTGTGATTTCACAAAAGGATATAAAGGGAGGCAAAAACAGAAATTATTCTGATTCCTTTTTTTTTTTTTNTAAAGGGAGGCAAAAACAGAAATGATTCTGATTCCTTTTTTTTTTTTTGTACATCAATGCAAACAATTAGATTATATTTAATGTTTTATCTGCCAGCTACTCTCAATATAGCAACATGGCACTTCCATCTGAGCAGTAGTTTCCACCACTTATTGCTTTTTTATATTAATATTTCATGACACTTAAGAAAAAAAAGCAAAACAAAACCACAAGAACAAAGTCAGCAGTAAAATAAAATACAAGAGAGACCAAAGAGTCACCTCAGGCCTCATTTTCTATTCATGGTGTATAGTTTAACAAATAATGTGTCTGTGTTTGATTTTATTATGTTACTATGTGACCTACAGAATCTCAGGAGACTGGCTAAGAAGAGAGATGACCATTATTCCATTAGTGAGAAAAATCAATAATAGTAGTTACACATTTTTTGCAGTCTTTTGCAAAACTCCTATTTTTATAAAGCCTTAATTCACATTGAATTTTTAAGGAGAATT